>JARHVA010010638.1:0-145810 GCA_037957365.1 Torreya grandis | reverse complement strand
TGACCCCTTCATATTAGGCCTTTGAAAAGTCATGTGGAGACCCTTCATGATCAAAAATGTCATCCCCTCTTTTGTCCTCATCTTGGTGACTTTTCGTATTCCTTAAAGTGTCCTTCATGAGAAATTGTGCCCTTCCTCTTTTGTCTTCACTGGGTGACTCTTGGAATTCCCCAAGATTGAATCTTCATGGGAAAATGCATCCCATCCTTCTTTTTGTCTTTACCCTATGTCTCTTTGACTTCTCCATGGGCCCTATTTTGTCTCATATGCAACCAAAAATATATTCATTAATATTAATTATATATTAACTTACATTAGCCAAGATATATCTATTACAAATAACATTAAATGTAATGGGGCCTTTATCACCAATAATGCTAGACCTTTGACATCAATGACAATATTTTTAACAATACACACACATAGAGATGTGTGTGTGTGTGTGTGTACCTGTACATGTAACATATACATATACATATACATACACACACACACACACACACACACACACACACACACCACACACACACACACACACACACACACACACACACAGACACACACATAGAGAGAGAGAGAGAGAGAGAGAGGAGAGAGAGGAGAGAGAGAGAGAGAGAGAGAGAGCGAGAGAGAGAGAGAGAGAGAGAGAGAGAGAGAGGAGAGAGAGGAGAGAGGAGAGAGAGAGAGAATCCTTTTTTATTAATTTCCAAAAAGATTTTGTTTATCAATATATATGTGTGCTTTTATTTGAGTAAGGGTCGAAAGAGAGAAGTTATGGCCAGGATAATAGCCTACAGTAAGAGAAATGCACCATAAAACTTTAGGTTGTCCTATTTTATCACATTATCCACTGATCACATAATGTTCTAGCAACATAGTTGTGCCTAGTGCACCTATGGTAGTAAGGTATTAATAATGGTTTAGATGATATAATTTAGTTATTTTTAAAATTATTCATTGGTTTTGATTTGCATCAAATTCTTAGAATCTAATCTAAACATTTTTTTGATCAAGATGTTTTGGAATGTCTTGAACACATATATCGCTAATCAGATTCTAATTAAGTTTGAACACATTTCTAGGCACTTAATTAAATATATTTTAACTCACCTATGTCAAATATCTAAATTCTTAAAAAAATTATGGATTAACAAAAACCACATTTAATGTTTTACCCTTAATAACAATTTTGATAAAACTAGTAGTGATATTGTCATTTCAAAATACGACTTTGCAATCTTGCCTTATTTCGTTAATTACTACTAATTTACCTACTAGTTATCATTTTAGGGTGGATTTGGAAACACAATATCACTACAATCATTTTATGAGCTTCTGATTCTATCTAATTTTGATTTAATATCCTATTTGGCAAATGTGTGAATACCTCATTTTGAAACATTAATTTTTATTCCATCATAATCATCTAGAAACAAAACACTTTGACATTTTAAAAAATTTGCCTTAACTTGCATAAACATCCATTTTGATCACATATTATAATTTTGAAGTTTTTTTATTTACAACAAAATTACAATTAATGATTTATTGATGGTAGCAATTTTTTCCATCACAAGTCATAGTTTTGTGGTTTACAACAAAACTGTAATTATTGAATTATAAAAAATAGAGACATTATCAATTTTAATCATGATATTATCTAAATTACCATGGATTTGTAGGTAAAAATCATGGTCATCTAACCATTTACAAAATCACCACTCATGTTTAGTGATTTTGACCCTCCACTTGTGACTTTATCTATTATGGTTACGATTTTGCTTAATATTGACTATGTATTCATGGTTTTGTTGGTAATCAGTGGTTTCCTTGAATATACTAACCTTTTCCTTGTAAAGACCCATCACTTGGAGTGCCATAATCAAACCACTAACCTATGGGATTGTAGTTCATCAATCAAAGAATACATTTGACACTTTAAAAATCCATTTTTGATTATCTATTTTGTCTTGTATATATCATCTTGTTGAAAAAAAATATTCCTTGCATATACTTGTGATAGTGTGCATGTGTGTTAACTAATAAATAATCCATTGTCTCATGCCCCTCACTAATAGGTAATTAGTTTATTTAATTAATTATATCATGTTTTTATTATTTTGTTATCCCCCCCTGCTAGGATAACACATGATGTGGAATTGATCCCCATGTACAGGATTAGTATATAAGGGTTAGTGTCATGGATTTCATTACTATGCACTGACAAAAATCCATGTTCTATTAATGTATATAAAATTAGGGACAACTATCATTAGGTTAAGAATTTGACCCCATACAAGTAATTTGTGATGGGGAAGAATTGACTCTCTAAACTAGGCATTAGATAACAATCTTATACAGACTTGGTCCCTAATGTAACATTATATATATCGAGGATGCACCTAGATCTTTTTATATACCTAGACTAAGGGAGTTTAGTCATAATATGTATCCCATTAGAGGAGTTAGTATTAGCTTTAATGTATCCATAAGTGAAATTATGTTTGAGAGGATTTCAATCGATATCGTAATGGGTCACTAACCTATAGCCTCACATGTGAAGCCATTAAATGGTGTAGGCATCATGTTACATACCCTTGAATTTATTAATCATAGGTTATTGATTGATTTATTAGGTGTGTGCTTTTCTAAACCCATTTTGTTTGTGGAGCTGAGTCAACCTTCACCCAAACCTATACACACCTATATATCTCTTTGAAACACTCATCTTATACATCCTATCATTCTATTTATCATCTTATATATTCTTTCATCATCATCCTACCATCTTGTATATTCTTGTCATCATTTTCTTGTACATCCTTTTAATCATGTAATTTTTATATCCTATCCTAGTAATCATCACATATCCTAGTCAAACCTAGTCCTAACACACCACCTCATCCATAATCAATCACACCCCACCCTTATTCTATCCAAAAAAAATTGAACTTCTCTTATCCATCTTGTCTCAAATCTTTTTTCATCATTGAAACCATCCCCTTGTACATATTATCCTCTTATATCCTTTTTATTGTCCTTATCCCATCTCCCATCTTGTCTTCATCCCATCACATCCACTCATTATTAGTCACACCACCTATATATTTTCTTATACATACTTATCCTATTATCAACATTTTGTACTTATCATTCTCTTACATCTTTCTCACATCCAGCATCCTTGATTTTTTTCCCATCCTATTCATACCCATTCATCACTAACCACATACCCATCACCAATATCTTATCTTGTACATTATTAACACCATATTTTACATATTTTCCTTTTGTACATCATTTTTGCCTTATTCTTGTCTTAGTATAACTATATCCACCCATCATCCCCCTCCATCACCTACGTATCCTAATCATATATTCAAAATTTAGACCTTATCCATATTTGTTTAACTATCATCCCCATATCATTTTATCTCAATTTTCCTTTAGTTTATATATCCTTGTCATCATCCTTTTATATCCTTTTCATCCCATCCCACATCTCTGTCTCAATACCATCCACTCATCATTAGCTACATCCCTATCACTTATATCATTACCCTGTGCATCCTACATCTCATCACTCCCTTGAACATAAATTATCCTCTTGAACATCCTTTAGTCACATCCTATCTTAGTCATATCCCATCACTTATGTTTTTATCTTGCACATCTCCCATTCCCCATCTTGTCTTCATCCCATCTAATCTAGTCATATCCACCTGTCATTTAGTGATCACCCCATCACTCATAACCTAATAATCATCTTGTATACCCTCTTGTATATATTTTTATTTTATTGTACATCCTACTAGTTAGATCACATTCTATTCCCATTTATAGTTTTTCATAGCCGTACCATATAATAATCACATATTGAAACATCATCCACATCATATCATAATCACATCATATTTCATCATCCTATCTTAAGTCCACTCCATCCATCATCAATCCTTTTTATCCTAGTTGGCTCTGTAGGTCACATATAGGTCTAAAACATTGCCATCTCATCCAAATTCCCCCTTGTTATCATCACCTATCATCTATACTTGTCCTTGTAATATAATCCTATCACATTTATCATATAATCTTATCCCTTCTTAAGCAAAATCAATTTATAGTTTTGAGCTATTCTTATCATTGACATCATCATCCGTTGGTTAGATCTCATACCTAATCAATATTATGTTAACATCTTGTCACCTTATTAGTCTCAATCTAGCAAACCCATCAAACATCATCAATAATAAATTTCTTTAGTCTAATCAGCATGCGTTACTCATAACTAGTGACCCATCATATCATCCTCTTGCTATTTTGAATCTAGGTACCCATCAAAACCTAAATCTTTCTACTAGCTTGAAAACTAGGCATCATTGATAGGTCATTAGCACCTATTGAATTATTAGTCTAAAATCTAACCCTAGTCTTATATCATCCTAATCATAATTATTCTACCTCACATTCATCATCATATATCATACTATCTTTGTTTTTTGGACCTATTTTATTCAATGGACCATCTCTAATCCTTAATCATCCCATTAATCATCCATATTTCATCATCCATCCCCATGTATTTGGACCTAATTCTCATAGACTGATACATCTTGGCCTTTAAGGATGAATTAGTTTTGAGAGAACTATAGATTGGTGCCCACTTACTATCTAACCTTGATCCCATTCATCCCAAACAAACATCCCATCCACAATCCCCTAGCTCATCAAAATCATTATCAACATTCCTTAATGTGGTCAACTTAATCAATCAACACATCAAAGAGAACAAAGATGAATTTATCTTATGGCTATGGAAGATGGGTGCTCACTTTAGTGATGATTTTGAACCCATAATCCAAAAACCACCTCTCAAACAAGTCTACCATAAAACCTTATTTCTATCCCATTCCTTTCGACCATCTACTAAGTCTATTTGAAACCCCTTAGCATCAATTCATACTTATCCATAATCAAATCTTCCATCTACCAATCATAATACATCACCACTCCCTTATCATACTATCAAAGGAAATCCAAATTTGTCAACCTCATTCCCTAATAACATGACATCTATATCACATCCTACCAAATCTATTTCTTTATCCCAAAAAGTCCCCCATCTTTTATCACCCACCATCATGAACCTTAGCCCTACTGTCATAGATTAATACATATATGCCAATAAGGATGATATCCTTTCATATTTCCTTACAATGGGTATACCAATTCTTGAAGGTGTTGAAAACCTTCAAATCATTTCACCTCTAATACAAACCCCTTCATATGAATCCCATGTACATCTTCCATCTCTTAGTCATAATCCCTTGTCTACCCCTTCTTGTGATAATAAATGGCATCCAATTTTAGAAACCTATCCATCTACCTAGTCATGTTGAATACCATCTGATCTAAATTCCAAAGCTTCCACATCTAAGTCAAGAAGTGAAGTGGGTCCTTATAATCCCCTTCTTATATCCTCAGAAGCCCTATTCTAGTAACTTATTTCCTACAACATGATGGTCTATCCACCCATACCACATATCTATCCCACCAAGCCTAAGACCTCTTGGTATAAATCAAACCAATATTATGTATATCATTAGACATGTGGGAATTCCATTGAACACTATCAAAATTTTCAAGATTATGTGATGTTGGCTCCCAGATTTACACCTCACTAGTCTTAGCTTTGTGTGGGTTTTGGAGTGGAAAGTAGATGATGAGAATACCCTAAGGGAGTGTCATTATATCTGGGGAAATGGGGTGTTATTATCAGCTCACTAGTATCATACAATGTAAGGAAGGCAACTTACTATAGATGTGATTGGCTTCTAGTGGTTTTTATCTCTACCCAGACCAACATGAGAGTACCTAGTGTATAGCTTGGAAATGGGGAAAGGATTTTCAATGAAGGTTTTCCTTAGAATTGGGAGCACATGTGAAATTTTGAATAAGACATAACCACATTTGCTTATCCCACCTAGAGAGGTTGTCACATAGGCTAAATAAAAATCATGAAGAAGACACAAGCTAATAAAAGTAAAGGTAAATGGTGGAAGGTGGTTATAGCTCCCATGATTTCAAAGAATGATTAAAGTAGATATAGGAAGATGGAAAAGGGACAATGCTGATTATTTTTAATAATAATCTCAAACACACTATTGATATGCAAAGGTAGGGTGCATTTGAGTGCAAGCAACATGTAAAATATGCAATTGGATAACATTACTTTCATGTAGACCCACTTTATAATAATTAAAGGAGGGTGAATCTACTGGGTAGGATAGGGTAAGATAATATTTTTCAATTAATATAAAATAATGTGGAGGGTTAATTAATGAGCAAAAAAAAATTCACTAAACTACTATATCATCTTAACCAACAAATGCATTACAGATCATAAATAAATGAAATGAAATCATGCACAAATGATATTAGAAGTTTAAAAATCAATACTATGAAAAATCCTTCAATAATTACTTCCAACTGGATCCATGAGCCTAAGACTACCCTTAAAATGGCCCTCAACACATTATTCCCAAATCCCAAAGAATAAAAGATTTTACAACCTAGATATAAACTCTAAATGACTACAATAAAGATGAATAAACTAGATAACCAATCTAATAAGCATGTAAAATAGAGCCCTATACTTCAATAATGGGAAGATAATGAAAACCATGAACAAATTTCATTAATCAATTGAATATAAATTAAGTATAATGTGTTTTGAATAATATACAACCTAACACTATGCAAGATAATTTTGTAACAAGGGAGACATATCAAATGTTCTCAAAGCTTGCAAATGATTTTATAGTAGAAATAAATTTGGCACCAGAAATAATAGATAGAGAGAACTCTTCAAGGCTATAGATCTTGAATTAGAATTTCACAAACCTCTATAAAGGGACATTTCCCCTTTACTTATACAATCAAGCTAAGCCTAGAATATTCCTAAAGATTTTCTAACTAGAAAATTCTTGCATAGGCCTAGATTTTGTTAAAACTTGTAACAAATATGATTCCTTGGATATGCTCATGTTCCTATGATGATTTCAAGATTGATAATCCACCTCGACAAAATATTTTCTAGTTATTTATGTGGAGGAAGATCTCACAAAGAAAAAAACAAACCTTTGTCCACTTACATAATAGATAAAAATGTCCCTTTCCTATCCACATGATTATATAAACACTAACTAAAAGGGGCATGCCACTAATGGGCCAAGGATAATAGTTTCCTAGTGTTAAATGAGAAGAAAGAAGGGAGGGAAGAGAATAAAGAAGTGGTGCCAGCTTAAAAAAATTGAAATATCCATTTATACTTCAGATTTGATCTAGATGTCAGAATCTTTTTCCAACCTACTCCAATACCTTTTATATCCTTCCAACATAGGATCAAGATTCCCTCAATCTGGGCATGCTTGACATTTGAATTATACTCGATATTATTCAAGCTAGGTGGTAATCTTCTAAAGAATGGTTTTCTTTCATTTGATGAGCTCCTTAAGCTGGTCAAAAGACTTCTCAAGTAACACCAACTAATTTATTTTATCAGCATCAAAGGACTCTTGTGGTGCATCAATGAGGCTTTTTAAATCATTACATATTGATTCTTCCTTCAAATCACTTAAACCATCAAGGCTTACCATCTTCCTAAGTGTAACATATATCTCTCTTATTATTGTCTTAATGTATTGATCTTCTCCTTTCAAGTTGAAGATGCCATCTTTTATCATCACCAATTGATGCTTGATTGCCAGTTGACATTCTTTTGGCTTCTTGCTATCATTGAGAGTAATGATCTTTTCTGCTATCAAATTATCTATGCCCGTTTTATAAATCTAATCCATTTTTTGCTAGACTATTTCCTAATTCATAATGTTTACCTCATATATAAACATTTGTGAATCACATTCCCTCTTATTATCCACTATATTATTCAAGCATTTCAATGCTGAGTGGATTAATTCTTTGGCCTTGGTACATAAATCCTCTTACCATTTTTTATTTCCCTTCCTCTTGATTTAAAATCATCAATTCAACCAAAATCAAATGACTCTAATGACAAAAGAAGTTAAATAGAAGCAATACTAGCAATTAGAGTTAATACCTTAGGCTCACTTAGTATATTTTACAACTATTAGATCATAGCCTAATTTTGTGCCTTTAGTTCCTCCATGGTGACTTTGTCCTTGTCCATTCGATGAGCCACCATGTTTACCATAACCTATGATCTATGTTTTAGCTCATTCCTTGATGGTTCCCCTAGATTGTAGTTGTAATCAATGTATATTTCAAGGGGAGCATCTTTATTTAAATTACCTTATGGGGGGATGGCTATCTCTACATTTCTTTTTCCTGTACTAGTGAACATGGTTTTGGAATGTGTTTTATCCTTCTTGGGGGGTTTGGAATTATATGCTTGAGTGATATTTACTACATCAATTTCCCTAATTTTTCTCATGATGTCCTTATTTTCTTTGATCTGCTCCTTGACCTAGAGAATGGGTCTAGTTTGAAATCCCATTGATGTAGTAGACATTGATGTAGGACTTGAGATAGTGAAGGGTGGTGTCATCAGAGTATCTGGTGTAGGAAGTACCATAGGAATGGGTTGTGGACTTAATAAAAAAATTTCAATTTCTTCATCACTCTCTAACTCCTCACCACCTTATTTTTTTGATCTAGGTATTTCTTCAAATTTTGGCTTTAATTTTTCCAATACTTCAATATATATCCTATATTGGTGATACTACTCAAGAAATTTCTTAATGGAGCTCCCTTGTGCTCCTGAATGATTGAAAGGTTCTATATTTGATTTACCTTATTTATTCACTTGATCTTTAGGTAGAGATGAAGCTATGGTGGACTATTTGTTTCCATCAAGAAACTCTCCACAAAGCATGGCCTCTGGACCATTATTTTGAACTTAATCATGAATTTTTAAACAAGGAGAACTTGAAGTACTTGAATTAAGGAAACATTACTTGAAGTACCCTCCTCAGCATCTTTATTAGATTGGTCAAATTATTTATTTATCTTTGTATGGGTGGGGGTACCCATTTTTAGGTTTTCTCCCCCACCTTATTTTTTACTTACCTTCTCCTATTGTGTTGAAATTGACACCTTTAGAGGGTAAGGGATAACTAGTGATACTTCTGGAGTTGCTTGTGGGCCTTTTATTTAACCACCACTTCATGACTAGAGGTGACTTAAATATTCTACTATGGATCCAACTTATATTTCTCATTATATTTATTAATTTATTCAACTTTATCTTGATTATTCTATCCTAGTGATTGGGTGATGACATTTTTAACAAATGTTTTTGAGTATGATGAGGGTATTTCTTTTCCCTAAGGGGCCTAAACTTGAGTGGCTACCTCAACCCCTACTTAAATAAAATCCTCAAAAGAAAGAGGATCACTTGAGGCTATTGTTTATTCCTCATTACCCTTACCTTCCACTCTTTAAGGAATCTCTTATATAAATAAACTAACCAATGGGACCTTTATTGGGGTCTAGGATCTTTCCCTTGGAGTTCTCTACCCAGTTTTCACTTGTGGAGGAGTGAATGCTTGTTGTTTCTTCATATCCTTAGAAATGGGCCTATTTTCATTTAATTCTTCTTATTCACTCATATATCTTAACCTTTTATCATAGAATGATTGATCATATTTCATTTTCAATGGAATTTCTTTAGAAAGTAGGTCCTTGAATACAACCTCCTTTGTTTTCTTAGGACTCCCAACTAGAGGCTACAGAGCTCTCTTAACTCTTTTTTTCTTAGATTGATCTACCTTTTCTTCACTTACTATCTTCCTTGAGTATGTCATTAGATGAGGGACAACTTTTAGTTTTTTTTAATGGTGGAGCCATGTGTGAAGCAAGTATAAAAGTAGCTAGACTGACAACTGGGATGGCTAGTACAATTGGGGCTCCCTTTGATGCAATGGATATTGGGGTGGCACTGACCAATGTAACCTCCCCACTAGATATCTTACCCCAATTCTCATCTAAACTTGTTAATTTATTGAAATAAAGTCTTATCTTAGATCATGATGTGAATATGGACTCAACATAAACTAGTTTGGTAAAGTCAACATTACCAACCTTGCTTTTTGCCTTACCCTTCACCATTGATGGTAGAGCTGAGGGAAAACCACTATGAACTGGGATGAAAACCTTCAACTCATAAAATTGTATAAGTTCTCAAAGTGTAATGGATTTATAGGCACTAAGATCAACCCCATGTTCCTTTAACCATTAGAAGGTTCTTCTCATTATCACTATGGCCTTCCATGGTATGGAATCATTCTACTTAGCAATAGTGTCCACTTGTGAGATGGATTGGGTTTAAATATTATAGTTATTATAAACTTTATATAGTGTCTTCTTATCATCCTCTATGTCATTTGGGTTGGGGTAAATATTATAAGCGATGACTTCTTACACTATTAGCCTTATAAAGTCTAACTTTTTGACATCTTCCTTAGTAGTGCAATCAAACCAGATGTTATCATAATGTGATTGATGTAGAATCACACCTATTTTTATGTTCAACCACCATCTTATATCATAGTTATACATGGGTGGCATCTTATCAATCACATATTGGCCCATTTCTTATTCCAATCGCTTGCCCTTGGTAACATAAGGACATGAATAATGTCCAATTTTAACCAAAAATTTGAAGGGATTGTTCATTTTCTTTTCCATTGTCATTTCATGTAGGGGCATCATCTGCAAGCTCAACTCCATCACTATTAGCTGATCATCCATGTATCTCGCAGATTATATAGAGACCCCAAGTAACCACTTAATCTTATATAAGTGAACATTATAAATTGAATATATGAGGTGTCATACTTATCAATTATTTCTCTATCCACCTTAGATATCCTATTAAGGCCTCACAAAGGATAGAAAACACTCAACATAATATTTAATAAAAAATTATAAACTTTTTAGATATTTTTTTTAAAGCCATCTAGGGAAATTTTTGGATAAGTCTCATATATCCTCATTCCACTGGGATTCCTTGTGAGCCCATGGAAATTCTTATTATGTAACAAGCCAACATTAAGGAGGATCACATGTAGAATGTACATATGAAATCCTCCTCTACATGGATTATAACCTACAATTACATCATCTACTTGTGTAGGTTGTCACTTAAAATGATGGCCTGATCCAACTTATTTTATTGCTCAAACACACATTAAAATTAGTAAAATCCAAGGATAAAACTTATTTTTAGTGGGAATCCCATAAATTTTGGTTTATATTGAAATCACATACTAGGAAAATTCCTTGAATTCTACTAGTTTCAAACTCTTAGACATTCTTGACACCTTTTGAGTTTCCTTGACTAGCTAGCAGGAATTGACAATGTCACATATTGTTTTGTCATTCTTGTTTGCATATTCCTAGCATTCATCTAAGGAAAGTGTGATAATTTTAGTATATGGAGGAATCCCAAGCGTGGTGATGAGATCCAAAGGAGTGAAATAGTAGACAACTAACTGACTTCTATCGACAACAGTCTTGGTATCTGGTTGATACACTCTAGCACATGTAATTACTAGTTTTGGGTATGGAGTAACCAAAGGGAATACTACCACAGGGGAAATATAACACATGTTAAGATTTGAGATTACTGGTTTAGTGTTTAGTTATTTCAAGACATTTAATAAATCTCTAAATTTTAACCCCTAAACATTTGTATCCTTGATTCCATCAAGAACAAAAATAATGTTGCTTTTCATAGATGTTGAAGAAGACACCATAGTTTTCAATCTTTCTAGTGAAATAATTTAAACTTGAAAAAATTATTCACTCTAATCACCCTCAAAATACTTTCAAACCCCCTCAAAGGACACAATACAAGGAGCTAAAATAATGGTTACTGATAATCTAGAGGGATGTACATAATTGAAGCTAGAAATCTTTGAACAATTTACCATAATCACTTGCTAGATAGATAAATTTCATGTTGTATGTAGCTAGGGCACACATATATCTTGAAGACACAAGTAGAATATTTGAATGTAAAATTTAAATGTGAATGATGGTAAATGGCTTGGTTATAATCCTTTACATTTCAAATTAGGGATGCCATTAATGTTTTGAAACATAATGGCTAATTACCAACTACCACCTTTAGTCATTTAATATTTTTTTCAAAATAGGAAGGAAAAGGTGCAAATGTTTCCTTAATATTTGGAAATTATCCTTGTAACATGTGGATCCATATAAGAAAAAATTACATTTCAATGCTTTTTAGGCCTTCAATAACTTTTGTACTTATTCACTCACTATTTTATTTGGTACATTAGTGCAATATGTTCTAAGTTATCCATGGGATCTAAGAACACCACATGTCATTAATTTAATTTAAAAATATAGGTGTTCAAGCCTTGGAGACCTTTTTCACCTTACCCACTAAAAGGCAAGTGAGGAAATATTCATAAAAATCCTAAAGCTTATAAAATCCTGAGGACTGGCCATATGTTTAACTTAGATGCTAGCTCAGATTCTTGGCCAACATTTTACCTTTGTACCATCCTTATTAATTATGGGGAAGGGTGAAAGATCCTTTTGATCCATGAAAATGCACTCATTAATTTTAAAATCAAATGAATAACTCATTACTTTGTATATTTGATGAATTTGGCCTAGGATTTTTCAAAAGAGAAAGTCTTAAAATTCCCCTAAGATAATCACATGCTTTTCATTTAGATCACTGGGCATTTCCTCACCTCATTCATCAAAACATGTTGAAGATGTAACTTGATGATATTATATAGGGCCCTAGAAATTTTCTCCAAGTATAAGGCAACAATTTAGTGTATGTAAAGAGACTTGAATACATCTGTACCTTTTCAAAATGAAATTTCCCACCATGAAACCCCAAATAGAGATATTAGAACATAGAAAACTTACAAAAATTCCCTTTAGACTTTTGGAATGGTCCTTTGAACTCTTGAAAGTGCCTTTTGAAACTATTGAAAGTTTCTTCCATATTAAAAAAGTGCCCTTTGGGAGTTTTGAAAATGTCCTTCACCATCCAGACTTCTCCTTCAGACTTTTTGCTTGGAATTTTTTTTGAAGGAAATGGGCCTCTGCTCAGCAATAATTTTGCTAAAATTACCTTTGAGATTTTGAAAATATCCTTCAAAATTTTTGTTAAGGTCACATGCCATAAAAAATGTCCTTCAAACTTTCTAAAATTTCCCTTCAAGATTTGTATAAGAGTCCTCCAGATCTATAATTATCCTTTGAAATTTTTTGATACACCCTTAAAGAATTTTGTAAGGGCGAATTTCTTGAATGAAATAATCCTTTGAACATTTTCCAAAGGCAAAATGGCCCTTAGAAAGTGTCTTTAAGGATTTTTTCAAGTGTCTTTTGCCCTTCAAAATTCCCTTTGGGAATTTTACAAGGGAAAAATTCCCTAAGGAGATAATCCTTTGGACATTTTTCAAAGGCAAAATAACCTTATAATTCTTTTATAAGGTCAAGTACCTTTGGCTAAATTGAATGACCTTATAATTATTTTAGGATTTTTGTGTGGGAAAAATGTCTAAAGGGCAAGTGACATACAGACCTTTTGCCTTAGACAAAAGTCTACAAAAATGATCCAAAACCAGTGAAATATCCCTTCAAAACTTTTGTAGTAGACAAAATGTCTGATGGAAATAAGTCTTTAGACTTTTTATCTGAGATAAGAAATATGAAAAGCTATTTCCATCAAACATTATGTTCATGCAAAAGGCCTAAAAATTCTAAGGGAAATAACACTTTCTACAAGCAAAGAAAAGATAAAGGACTTAGCAAAAATCTCCCAAATATTTTAACACTGAATAGGGAAAAAAATTCTTGGTGTAGATTTGAGCTCCAACATCAATTCTTTCTTAGGGACATGTACGCCCAATGGGTACATAAAGAACACCAAACCAAATGCCTATCCATTGGGCTATAGAGTCAAGGAGTTTCAAACAAAGGTAAGGAAAACACACCATAGGTGAAAAAAATTATAAAAAAGGCACTTGAAGACAACAAGGAAGGAAAAGGAAACAACACAAGATGTACAAACACAACCCTAAACAAGGCAACAAAGTATAAAGGTACTATACAAAATGTACATATTTACATAGGCTAGGATGGACTTAATCCAAAAGTTTATTGAGGTGTCTGCCATATAACTAGTAGTTCTAATATTTCTCCATCAATATCTCTAAGATAAAATGTATGGTTCCCTATTTTATAGTCAATAGTGTAGGGACACATCCATAGGGAATCAAATTTACCATGTTTTCCCTTGTCTTCATGTACACTATCCTAGAGTAGGACCAGATCACCAATTTGAAAATCTCTTGGGGTGAACTTTTTATCAAAATTATTTTTGAGCCTCTCCTTGAAATTTAAGTTATTTCCATGATCTTGTCTACAAGATTCATCAAGCTCTACAATCTAGTTTATTCTTTCCTTAAACTGGTTTACTTTTCCTTCATCCTCAGTTATCTATTACATAAATTGGTAAGTTAGTAATTATAGATTAAGGGGTAAAATAACTTGAACTCCATAAACAATTTCAAAGGGGCTTCTACTAGCAGACCTTTTAGGGTTCAACCTATCAACCCAAATAACAAACATTAATTTCTCACCCCATTTCCTTTTATTGGCATCTAGAGTCCTAATGATCTTTAATAAATTCTTGTTACTATACTTGTCCTGCCCATTTCCTTGTAGATTGAGATTGGAGGCATATGCTAGATCAATCCCATAATCTTCACATAATGTAACTAATTATTTTTCTCTAAATAACATCGAATTATCACAAATAATTTTGACTGGCACTCTAAACTAATAAGTCAAATTATTTAAAAGGAAATCAATGACTACTTGATGGATTGATTTTCTAGTAGGGATTGCTTCAACCTATCTTATGAAGTAATCTATGGCCACTAAAATCCATTTTAACCACTAATTTAAGGATCTAATATTTCACCCATGAATTTCATATCTCGCTACCTAAAAGGTCCTTTAATAGAAACTAGTTTTAGGTAAATTGATCTAGATTCTTTCATTCTCCCATAGAATCATTGTCATTATTCACATCTCCTTACCATAGTAGAAACATATTTGAATAGAGTGGGCCACCAATAATCATCCCTTAGAATCTTGTGTGCAGTGACTTTGGGAACAAAGTGACCACCACACACACCACTATGAAAATCTATAACTAATTCAGAAATATCATGTTCCACTAAGCACCTCAAGATGATGCCATCTAGGTTCTTCCAGGTTAGATCATTATATAATAGAAGATACTTTTGAGATATTAAATTTAAGATCCTCCTTTGATATTTGTCTAAGTGGGGAGGACAATTCAAATTCTTCAGATAATAGACTATATTTTTACACCATGGAGATTAGTTATACTTGGATGTAGGGCTATCAACAACCCCTTTTATATTATTCACCTCTATAGCCTGTAAGTTGGCTTAAACCATTATCTTGGTGAGACCCATGCCTCTAACCAAGTTAGTAGTTTATATCTCCATGTCATATTCTTGAAGTTTATTAACCCATCAACATGTTTATTAGTGGTTTCATTTTGAGTCAACATGTTCTTTACCATAGTATGAGGAATATAAGTCATGATATTTGAACTCATAATATAGGTACTAAACTATTTGATAGTCTTTAAGAGAGCAAAGGCTTATTTTTCCATTATAGTATATTTTAGCTCATATACCTATAATGCTTTTTTGATAAAGGCAATTGGCTGCTCATGACCTTCACCATTCTTTTATAGCAAAACTACAACAATAGTATGTTTGGATACAAATGAAAATATCTAGAAATGTTTTCTATAGTCAGGATTGGTAAGCATCGAGGTAGTTTTCAAGGTTACCTTGATGTCTTGGAATGATTTGGTAGAATTTTACTCCCATGTTATAGTTTGGCCCTTTTTTAACATTGAAGTACTAGGTAGATTAATATATATAAAATTGGAAACAAACCTTATAAAAAAGTTAATCTATCCAAAGAAATATTAAATACCTTTCTTGGTCTATGGGATGGGTACCTTATCAATGGCCTCTACCCTTTTAGGGTCTATCCTCACACCTTGCTTAGACACAATGTGCCTAAGTAGTTTTGCCTTCTATACTCCAAAGTGGCACTTCCTAAGATTGAGGGAGATTATAAACTCCCTACATCTAATGATCATCTACTCCAAGTGACCTAAGTGGTCACTCCTTTTCTTGGAGTATATTATAACATCATCCTGATATACCATAATGAACTAGTTGATTAACCTAGTAAAGGTAATGTCCATTGCTCTCTAGAAGGTGGAACCTACATTTATCAAGACAAAATTCATTAATATATACACATAGGTGCCCCATGGAGTATTAAACAATTATTACACCTTTAAAAATCCTTCACTAAGACTTGGTTATAGCTAGAGAAGCCATATCGAGTTGACAACATCTCAGAACTAGTAACATCTTGAAGCATGTTGTCCATATTAGGCAATGAAGCCTTGTTTAAATTCTAAAAATCAACACATATACATATTTATCCATTCTTACTTCATAAAGGGACTAGATTGGCCACCCATAATGAATACCTGATGGGTTGAATAATCCCATCATCCCTTGATTTCTTTAGTTCCTCTTGCATCTTGGTGGCCAAAATGGGATTAATAGGCCACTATTTTTGGTGGAATGGTTTCATAATAGGTTCAAGGGGGATAACATGATAGAATGAGTCCTTACCATATGAATTTAACTTTGAATATAACCATGATAAATAGTCTTGGTGTTTGATTAAAAATTTGATAAATACTTCCTTCTCTTTCTTACTCAAATGAGTGCCAAGCCATATTTTATTTAGATTGTCCTTAGTCTTGATGTTAATCTAAGTTACATCCTTTGATATAGAGATATTCATAGGTTTAATTCTTTCAACTCCATCAAAGAATGTTTCAAGACTAACCAATCCTCTAGGGATAGTATTATTTTTTAACTAGATAAATTCTTTTCCATACAAAATTTCTTTTCCATCACATACCTATACCATGGAGTCCATATCTATAATGGTTCCTTTAAACTCATCTATACAACACAAAAACTTTTTTATTTGATCATCATCATCAAAGACTTATAAATGATCAATATTTTCTAGAACAGAAGGCCTTACTAGCATGTCTACCTCATATTCACAAGAGGGATTTCTATTTTTAACTTTAAAATTTATATCCCTCTTTTCAAGTATATCTACTACCTGATTAGAATCTTAGGTATGATATTTGATGATGAAAGCATTGAACCATTCCAATTATTCCCATATAGTATTTTGATACTATTTTAATCTCTTATGTTTCATGGTGTAAATAGATTAGAATTGCTTCACCACTAATTCTAAATATACCTTGACCAATAAATTACTGAGTCTATACTCATGGGTGATCTAGAGTCCAATCAGGAGTGTTTCATATTATACAACATTTTTTGTGCACCTGAAGAACATCTAAAAGGAGTATTTGTAAGTATGGACATTAGGGGCATAGAAGATAAACCTTGCTCCATTTCCAATGTTCAACCATGATCCATAAAAATGCATAGTCTAAATGGAGTCTTCATGCATAATACCAAATTTAGGAGGTAATTCCTTGTACTCAAAACTCCCCATAAAACTCCCTATGTCTGTATCCACATGTAACACTTCATTCAATTGATATTTAGTATATTATAAGACATGAAGCATTTGTGACTCCTAATTCAGGTGAACCATCTTCCCATCTATATGTATCATGACATAAGATAGGTCCATCTAAATACTACCCCCAATACTAGCAACACATTTTATAGATAACAACATACCCCATTTTGGCAGACAGTCTGCAATAATAACATCCATACTCAAGAATTTACCAAGGTATTTTGAAATTTTAACCACTAGTCCTTTAACCATGAAAACAATAGGAACTTTTCTAAAATCCATGGTAAGTCATCATCCATATTTTGAAATTATTCTTTTATAGAGTTCATTTAGAAAAACTAGTGGTATACTGTTATAAGATGCTCTAGAGTAAAAAATGTAGTTATAGACAATTAAACCATTAATCAATATGGTGGTATAGAATGGGTCAACATCCATATGACTCTCTACCAATTTTATTCCTAAATATACCTCCAAGTGATGTCTAGGGGATTCTGAGGTGTTCTCACCTTCCACAAGATAAGTAGAAGAAGGCTCAACTTTAACAATATCACTGGAAGTAATTTTCTCAATGAATTCCAAATATTCAAAGGCTCTTCTCCTATACTTTATAATTTTGAGAAATTTCACAAAGGGTATTTTGACCTTCAATTGACTCTAAACATGGGTGATATCATATATAATATATTTATGAAAAGGAGTGTTGGCAGGTAGACTTGTGTCACTTTCATTTGGGATACACCACTGAAGATTCAGGGAGAAAGAAGTAGGAAAACCAACATTTTTAACTTCAATATTCAAGAGAGGCTTCATAGCTTCATCCTTCTTAGAAATACTAGATAATAAATGAGTTATATTCTTGTCCTAGGTACCTTTTGAGTTAGCATTGTAAGCTACACAACTAGACTTGGTGGAATTCAGGATCTCCTTGCTCCCTTTGGTCTCTTTCTCTTTTGTCTCTACTTTAGGGTCTACAGAGTTTTTAACCTTCGAAAGATCATTTTAATCTATACTTCTCAAATCATACTCATTTTTCTCGTGGAAAATTTATTTGGATCATCAATTTCTAGTCCTCAACTAATGGAGGTGAATCTTCATATTTTTATTTCATCATTGATCTCAAAAACTCAAAATCATGAATATGGAATTCATATTCATGCATCATAATTATCTCATAGATGAAGTCTGGGGTTGGGACCCTTACCTTTTCAAATGGTCTCCAAAAGTTTTTAATATTAGTATTACTCATCATCTCTATAGATGGAGAGGTTACCATCACATTTGGTTTATCAATTAGGAAAATAAAACACTCATAAGATGTAATACCTTCACAACCATGAATAGTTGAAGCACTCACATATCCTTCTTGGAGGTGTAACTTTCCATCTCTTGGAATTCAAAAATATAAATGTCGTCTTCATAATATTCATATGTAAAACCTTCTAAACCTTGGCCATCACTATCATCTCTATTACATGGAGGATGAGGAAGGAATCACTTGTCATAATAGTTGATATCAAAGTCAACTAAATTTACCTTTATAGCTAAAGGATCTAGTACTTCCCTAGTTATGATTTCTATAATGTTTTTCATCCCTTTAAATCCCTTTCCTCTATCATTATTCCTACATTGTAAAGATGCCCAACCTTGACCCTAGTCCTTAGGATGATTTATTTCCTTTCTCTTGTGATCCCTCTTATCATCATGGTTATAAGAACATTGAGATAACCAATTTTCTTCTCTTGCCAACTTGTAAAAAATTTGTTTCACAGTAGTAGCCAAAGTTTTCATAGTTTTCTCCATATCTACATTCTTATGGGAGGCTTGAGACTTCTTTAGATTCACTAGTTTGACATCAACCCTCTTGTTCGAAGGTTTACCCACAACTTTGATATTATTCTCTTTTTGGATAGCCAAATTAAATGTTACCCTCAGATTTGTGGGAAATTTTTCTCTAAGATAATAGACTACATTATTGTCAAGTGCATAAGAATATTTGATCAAAGAAGTAGCACCACTGGGTCTAATGTTCTCTAGTAGCTTTCTCAATACCTTACTAAATCTATAATTAAAATCCTTAACACACTCATTAGGATTTTCTAGAGGTTTTCAAATTTGGAAAGTAAGAATCTAGGATGAATGTTGTCACAAAACGTAATCTTAAATGCATCAATCATGGCTTGTCATGTGTGTATAGATCCATTAAAGAGGGATTTAAACCACTCCTGGGCTTCTTATTCTAGTGTATTCACAAAGAGCTTTATGTATACATCTTCTAGATCAATTTCATAGTCTTCAATAACGTTTACATAATATTTTAAATTTTGTTCCCAAAACATGACATTATTACCTTGAAATTTAGGAAATATATTTCTAATTTTAATGAGAACTTCATTATGGAAATTAGGTATACTAGTAAATTTGATAGGTCTGAACCTTATGATCATAAATGGTCAATGTTTATTATCTAGACCTTAATATTCTTCTCCATCATTGTCACTACCTACATTAAACCTCTTCCTTCTCAAATCATGGTCTCCCATATCTAAATCTAAACATGAATATGAACTAGTGGATAACTATAAATGAATACTATGAGGAGGACTTGAAAGAGAAGAAATAAAATGATGTCTTAATAGCCTTATAGGAGGAGAGAGACTTCTTTATGAAGAATGAGCTTGAATTACAAGGACCTCAAATTTATCTTAATTTATTTGATATCCTTCAACTAGAAGGATATTAAAGAAAATGGGGTAAATAAAATGGGGGACAAACTATTTAGGTCTTAATTAATTGTCTGATTTTTGGCCTACAATAGGCTTCCACACTTGTCTCATTTGAGATAAATATTTTAACTTGAGGGATTTTTTTTTAGATGGATATTTCTAAAATGAAGACCTAGTTCACTCCATATTTTAAAATCTAAAATAAAACTCTTCCAAATAGAACAAAGCACATATAATAGGCACTGATCTTTAAACTTTTAATTTAATGGAGTCACCACTAAAAGAAAAACGTTCTAGAATAGAACAAATAGAACTGCTAACATCAACTGATAGAATGAAAAATATCAAATACTAAATATAATTCCAAGAACATTTTAAAACTTATTACGACATAGGGGTGAACATCCCTAGTGGAGATAGGTTGCTAATATACTATTGGTAGCACAATAGACTCTAAATTTATGGTAATGAGTTCTTAGTCTATGATAATGGTGTCAAACATATATTTGGATGGTAACAAACCAAAGATAATTATAACATCATAAATAGGTAAAGAACCTTAAAATTAAAACAACTCTTTGCAAGAGTCCTTGGCAACACAAATGACAAGGATTGTCCCCAACAACAATGCCAAATAACTAATGGTTCTTAGTTTTACACTTCATTGGTCCTAGCTCTAGAAAAGTTTTTAAGTGGAAAATAGAGGATGAAAATACCCTAAGGGAGTGTTATTGTAACTAGGGAAAGGGGGTGTTATCATCAACTTACTAGTATTGGATGGTGGTTAGAAGACAACTTATTGAAAATGTGATTGGCTTCTGGCATCTTTTGGCTCTGTCTAGGCCAAGGTGAGATTACCTAAGGCATAGCTCGGAAAGGGAGAAAGGGTTTTTGATGAAGGGTTTCCCTTAGATATTGAATCATATGTGAAAGTATTAATATGACATAACCACCTTTGTTTATCCCACTTGGAGAGTTTGTCACACAAGTTAAACAAATGTCATGAAGTAGACACAAGCTACTGAAAGTAAATGAAGATGGTGGAAGGTGTTTGTAACTTTTATGATTTAAATGAAAGATTAAATTAGATGCAGGTAGATGGAAAATTCAATGCTAATTCTTTAGAATAATATACTCAAACACACTATTGATATGCAAAGGTAGGGTGCATCTAAGTGCAAGTGACATGTAAAATATGCAATTGGATAATACTACTCACATGTAGACCCAATTTAAAATTAAAAAATGAGGGTGAATCGATTGGGTAGGATAGGGAAGGACTTTTTTTTTCAATTAATGTAAAATAATGTGGAGGGTTAATGAATGAGCACAAAGAAATTCACTAAATTGTTATATCATATTCACCAACAAATGCATTATAGATTAGAAAAAAATTAAATAAAATCATGCACAAATGATATTTGAAGTCTAAAAATCAATACTACAATAAATCCTTAAAGAATTCCTTCAAATCAAATCTATAACCCTAAGAATACCCTTAAAAAGGTTCTCAACACCCTATTCCCAAATCTCAAAGCAAAAAATATTTTACAACCTAGATATAAACTCTAAATGACTACCATAAAGATGAATACACTAGATAACCAATATATTAAACATGTAAAACAAATCCATGCACTTTAACAATAGGAAGAAAATGAAAACTAAAAATATTTTTTATTAATCAATTGAATGGAAACTAAATACAATGTGTTTCGAATAACATAGATCCTAACATTGTGTAAGACAATTTTGTAACAAGGGAGACATGTCAAATTATCTCAAAGCTTGCCAATGATTTTACAACAAAAATCAATTTGGCACCAGAAAGACTACATAGAGAGAACTCTTTGAGGTTATAGATCTTGACTCAAAATTTAATCGACCTCTATAAAGGGACATGCCCCATTTTGTTATATAATTGAGCTAAGCCTAACATATTCCTAAGGATGCTCTAGTTGGAAAATTCTTTCACAGACCTTGAGTATGTTAAACCTTGTAACAAACATGATTCCTTAGATATACTCATGTTCTTATGATGATTTCAAGATTGAACTTCCACCTTGACAAAATATTCTATAGTTATCTACAAAGAGGAAGCTCTTTCAAGGGACAAAACAAATAATTTACTCACTTGAATAATAGACAAAAACATACCTTTCTTATCTATGTGATTATATAAAAACTAACTAAAAGGGATGTGCCACTAGCAGGCCAAGTACAATGGTTTCCTAGTGAGAAATGAGAATAAAGAAGAAGGGAGGGAGGGAAGAGAAGAAGGAAATGGTACCAACTCAAAAAAATCAAAATATCTGGTTATACTTTGGAGTCAATTTGGATGACAAACTCTTTCACCAACTTGTTCCAATAATTTTTATGTACTTTTAGCATAAGATCAAGATTCCCTTGGTCTAGGCTTACTTGATATTTGAATTTTACTCAATATTCTTCAAGCTAGGTGACAATCTTCTGAAGCATGGTTTTCTTTAATCTGATGATCTCCTTAAGTTGGTCATAATACTTCTCAAGTGACACCAATTAATTTATTTTGTCAACATCAAAAGACTCTTATGGTGCATTAATGAGGCTTTTTAGATTAGTGTGTGTTACCTCTTCCTTCAAATCACTTTCATGATCAAGGCTTACCATCTTCCTAAGTGTAACATCTATCTCTCTTGTTGTAGTCTTGAGGGATTTATCTTCTCATTTCAAGTTTAAGATGCAATCTTTGAGCATCACCAATCAATGTTTGATTGCTATTTGACATTCTTTATACTTCTTGAAAAAATTAGGAGCAATGATATTTTATGTTATCAAAATATATGTGCCCATTTTGTAAATCTCATCCATTTTATACTAGAGTGCTTCCCAATTCTTAATGTTCACCTCATAGATAAACATTTGGTCATCACGTTCCCTCTTATTATCCACTATATTATTCAAGAATTTCAATGCTAAGTGGATTACTTATTCAGCCTAGGTGCATAAATCCTCTTAACATTTTTCTATTTCCCTTCCTCTAGATTTTAAATCATTAATTCAACTGAAATGAAATGATTCTAGTGAGAAAAGAGGATGATGTAGAACAATACTAGCAGTTGGAGTTATTACCTTAGGATCACTCAGTATCTTTTACAAGTATTAGATCATAGCCTAATTTTGTGCCTTTAATTCCTCCATGGTGGCTTTGTCCTTGTACATTTGATGAGACACCATGTTTTACAAAACCTATGAGCTATGATTTAGATCATTCCTTAATGGTTCCACTAGATTTTAGCTATAAATAGTGTAACTTTCAATGGGAACATCTTTGATTAAATCACCTTGTAAGGGGATGGCTATCACTACATTTCTTTCTCCCATACTAGTGAACATGGTTTTGAAGTGTGTTTTGGCCTTCTTGGGGGGTTTGGCCTTATATGCCTAAGTGATCTTTACTACATTAATTTCCCCAATTTTTCTCATGATGTCCTTCTTTTCTTTGATATTCTCCTCAACCTAGAGAAGGGGTCTAGTCTGAAATCCCATTAATGTAATAGAAATTGATGTAGACCTTGAGATAGTGAAGGGTGGTGTCATCAGAATACCTAGAGTAGGAAGTTCCATAAGAATAGGATGTGGACTCAACATAAATTATTTAATTTCTTCATCACTCTCTAGCTCATCACCACCTTATTTGTCTCATCAGCACCTTTATTGTATTGATCTAATTCCTTATTTATATTTATATGGGTAGGGTTGTCCATTTGTAGGTTTATTAATCCACCTTATTTTTTACTTTCTTTCCCCTTTGGTGTTAGACTTGACACCTTTCGAGGGAAAGGGACAATTGGTGATACTCTTAGAGTTACTTGTGTGCCTTTTTGTTCAACCACCATTTCAGGACCAATGGTGGCTTAAATATTCTACTCTAGGTCCACCTCAAATTTCTCATCATATTTTTTCATTTCTTCAACTTTATCTTGATTAGCCTAGCCTAGTGATTTGGTGATGAGATTTTCAAAAAAAAATATATATATGCTTGATGAGTTTATTTCTTTTTCCTGAGGGGCCTGAAATTAAGTGGCTGCCTCAACCCCAACTTACACAACATATTCAAAAGAAGGAAGATCACTTGAGGATAGATTTTATTCCTCCTTACCATTACCTTCCACTCCTAAATGACACTCTTCTATTAATAAACTAACCATTGGGATCTTTACAGGGATCCGAGGTATTTCCCTTAGAGTTCTCTAGCCATTTTTCACTTGTGGAGGAGTGGATGCTCATTGTTTCTTCATAACCTTAGCAATGGGCCTATTTTCATCTGATTCTTCTTCTTCACTAATATATCTTAACCTTTGAGAATATGATGATTGATCCTCTTTCCTTTTCAAGGGAAGTTACGTAGAAGGTAGGTCCTTGAATACAACTTCATTTCTTTTCTTAGGACTCCTAAATGTAGGTTGTAGATCTCTCTTGACTCTTTTTTCGCTTGGGTTATTCTTCCTCTTATTCACCTCCTCTCTTCCTTGAGTATGTTACTAGAGGAGGGACAAATATTGGCTATTGTGCTAGTGAAGCCATGGGTGAAGCAAGTGGAATAATAGCTAGACTAAAAACTGGGATAGTTGGTACCATTGGGGCTCCCTCTAATGTAATGGATATTATGGTGACACTAGCCAATGTAACCTCCCCAATGGTGGTCTTATCACATTATTAGACAAAATTGTTAATATTTAGAAAGTCAATCTTGCTTTGGACCGTGATGTAAATATATAATCCACATCAATTGGTTTGGTGAAGTCAACATCACCAACCTTGTTTTTTCCCTTGCCCTTTATCATCGATGGTGGAGCTGAGGGAACACCACTATAAATTTGGAGGAAACCTTCAA
Source organism: Torreya grandis (assembly GCA_037957365.1). Classification (NCBI taxonomy): domain Eukaryota; kingdom Viridiplantae; phylum Streptophyta; class Pinopsida; order Cupressales; family Taxaceae; genus Torreya; species Torreya grandis. The sequence continues at coordinate 120,463 of JARHVA010010638.1, read as the reverse complement.
ATCATAAAATTTTCTAAGTTCCCAGATGGTAGGGGTGGCATAGGCACTAAGATAAACCCCATGTTCCTACAATAATCTAAATGTTATTCTCATGATTGTTATGGTCCTTCATGGTATGAAATAATTATCCTTAGTAGTAAAGTCCACTTGTGAGATGCCCTGTGTTTTAATATTGGACTTATTATAAACTAAAGATAGTGTCTTCTTATTATCCTCCATGTCCTTTAGGATGGGGGTAATATTATAAGTGATGACTTCTTGCATTGTTAGCCTTATAAAGTCTATATTTATGACATCTTCCTTGGTAGTAAAATTAGACTAGAGGTCCTCATAGTGTGATTGATGCAGAATCACACCTATTGTTATGTTCATCAACCATTTGATATCATAGTTCTACTTAGGTGAAATCTTGTCAATCACATATTGGCCCATTTCTTATTATAAGCCCTTGGCTTTGGTAATAGAAAGACATGAATAATGTACAATTTCAATCAATAATTTGAAGGGACTTTTTACCTTCTTTAATGCTATCATTTCATGCAAGGGAACTATTTGCCAGCTCAACTCTATCATTGTCATTCAATTATCCATGTATCATGGTAGCTTATATGGATACCTTGAGTAAGCATTTACTTTTATATAAGTGAATGTTCTAAATTGAATATATGACATTCCATACTTATCAATGGTTTCTTTGGTTGCCTTATACATCCTTTTAAGGATTCTTATAAGATAGAAAACACTCATCATAATATTGAATAAATAATTATAAACTTTATAGAAATTTTTTCTAAAGCCATCCAAGGCAATTCTTGGATAAGTCTCATATATTCTCATTCCACTGGGATTCCTTATGAGCCCATGGAAATTCATATTATATAGCAAGCTATACATTAAGTAGGAGGACATGTAGAATGTATCGGTGAATTTTTCCTTTTAGTGGATTACAACCTAGAGATGCATCATCTTCTTATGTAGGTTGTCACTAAAAATGGTGGCCCAATCTAACTTCTTTTGTTTTTCTAACATACATATTGAAATTATGAACATCCAAGGCTCAAACTTATTTGTAGTGGGCATCCCGTAAATTCTATCTGTGACAACAATCATGTACTAGGAAAATTCCCTAAATTATAACAATTTTAGACTCTTATACATTCTTAATACCTTTTGCCTTTTCTTGACCAACCAATAAGAGTTGAAAATGTCCCATGTTATTTTATCATTCTTGTTTGCATAATCTTAGTATTCCTCTAGGGAAAGTGTGATAATTCTAGTTAGGAGAGGAATCCCAAGCATCATGCTAAAAATCAAAGGAGTAAAATATTAGACAATTGATTGAATTTTGTTGAAAAAAGTCTTGGTATCTAATTAATACAATCTATCACATGTAATTACTAGTTTTGGGTATGGGGAAACCAAGAGAAATGCTATCATAGGGGTGATATAACTCATGCCAAGATTTGAGATTACTAGTGGAGGATTTGGTTGTTGAAAGGTATTCAATAAATTGACAAATTTTGACCCATAAACATCTATATCCTTAATTCCATCAAAAATGAAAATGATGTTGCTTTCACAGATGTTGAATAAGATGCCATAGTTTTCTAAATTTTTAGTGCAATACTTTCAACTCAAACAAGTTATTCACTCTAATCACCCTTGAAATATCTTCAACACCCTTAAAGGACACAATAAAAATATGTAGAAGAACACTTATCAATAATCTAGAGGGTTGTATGCAAGTGAAGCTACAAATCTCTAAATAATTTTCCATAATCACTCGCTAGACAAAGAACTTTCATGTTGGACATAGCTAGGGCACATAGATAGCTTGTAGATGCAAGTAAAATCTCTGAATAGAAAAGTTAAACATGAATGAAGGAAAATTCCTTAGTTATAATCATTTATATTTCAAATTAGGGTTTCCATTAATTCTTTGAAACATAAAGGCTAATTACCAATTACCCCATTTATTAATTTAAGATTTTTCTCAAAAGAGGAAGGAGAAGGTACAAATGTTTCCTTCATGTTAGATAATCTTCCTTACAACATGTGGATCCATATAATCAAACTTTACATTCAGATGCATTTCAAACCTTTGGGGCCTTTTTCACTTATTCACTCATTATTTTCTTTGGTACATTGGTGTAATATGTTTTGACCTACCCATGGGATCTAAGAACACCACATGTCATTATTTTAAAAATCTAGGAATTTGAGCCTTGGAGACCTTTTTCACCTTAACCACCAAAAGGTAAGTGATGGAAAGTTTGAAAATGGCCCATAGCTTATAAAACCTTGAGGACCCATCACATGTTTAGCTTACATGTTAACTCAGATTCTTGGCCAACTTTTACCTTTGCACCATCTTTCTTGATTATGAAGAAGGATGAAAGATCCTTTAAATACCAAAAATGCACTCATTACTTATAAAAGTAAATGAATAAGTTGTTACTTTATAAATTTGATAAATTTGGCCTAGGCATTTTTATAAGATAAAGTCTTAGAAGTCCCCTAAGATAATCACACGCTTTTCATTCGGCTCACTAGGCATTTCCTCACCTCATTCATCAAAACATGTTGAATATGCAACTCAGTGATTTCATTCAAGGCCCCATAAATTTTATCCTTCAAGCACAAGGCAAAAATTCAATGTATGCAAAGATACTTGTATACATATCTACCTTTTCATAGTGAAACTTCCTACCATGAAACCTTGAATAGAGATATTAGAACATAACATATTTAAAAAAATACCCTTCAAACTTTTAGAATGGTCCTTTGAACTCTTGAAAGTGTGTTTTATAACTATTTAAAGTGTCTTCCATCTTCAAAATTTTCCCTTTAGGAGTTTTGAAAATTTCCTTCACCATCCAAACTTATCCTTCAAACTTTTTGCTCAGGCAAAATGTCTAAGGGAAATGAACCTCTGCTTAGTAGTAATTTTCATGAAATCACCTTTTGGGCTTTTGAAAATATCCTTTAGAATTTTTGTTAAGGGAACCTTCCCTACAAAAATTCCCTTTAGACTTTTTGAAACTACCCATCATGATTTGTATAAGTGTCCTCTGAATCCAAAATTATCTTTCAAACATTTTGTAGACACCCTTTGGAAATTTTATAAGGGAAAAGTGCCTGAAGGAAATAATCCTTTAGACATTTTACAAAGGTAAAATGTCCCTTTAAAAGTTTCCTTTAGGTTTTTTTCAAATGCCCTTCGCCCTTCAAAAGTACACTTTAGTAGTTTTTCAAGGGCAAAATGCCTAAAGGAAATAATCCTTCAGACATTTTGCAAAGGCAAAATGACCCTTTGGGATTTTTGGAATGTACCTTTGGCTAAAACAAATGAAATCATAATTATTTCATGATTTTTATGTGGGAAAAATTTTTGTAGGGCGATTTCCCTTTGGACCTTTTGCTACAGAAAAAAAGTTTGAAACAAATGAGTTGAAACTAATGAAATAACCCTTCAAAACATTTGTAGTGGCTAAAATGTCTGACAAAAATAAGTGTTCAAACTTTTTATCTAAGATAAAAAATACAAAAACCTATTTCCATAAGACATTATGTTTATACAAAATTCCCAAAAATTCTAAGGGAAATAACACCTTCACCAATAAAATACAAGACAAAGGAATTAGAAAAAATCTCACAAATCTTTTAAAACTGAATAGGGCACAAATTACTTGTTGTAGATTTAGGCTCCAACGTGTATAAGACCTCATCAACCATGGTGACATAGTAATCAAGGATTAATCAAATACATCTACATCCTTGGGTGAACATGAAGAGGAATGATAATATCCCATTCCCAATCACAATCAAGCCCTTCCCCTTCTAAGTCAAGGTCAAGACATCAAATCCACTTTCCATAATCCTTCTATCTTTGACCAATATTCCACCAAACATGAGTCTATTCACCACAAGCCTCATCCTCCATTCCCTTTTGAATACTTTCATGGACCTATATTTTCTCAGTCTGTTATTCATCCATTATCTCCCTCTCACTCATCTCATCAAAAACCCCCTATTCAGAGGACAATCATAGACAAACCATCCTCTACTAGTAGCATAAATTCATGTACACCACAATTAGCATCAAATCCATCTACATCAGTATCATGTGAAACACCATTGTCTACATCAGATTACTCATCAAAAACATCATCCTTAATTGATACTGTAGAAGATGATCACTATGATTTCCTTGATGAAGATACCTTGAATTTGGATGATAACTAGTCAACATGCATACCTTTTTATCTCAATCAATATGATGAAATTATAACCAAGTTTTTACAATCTCTATCTATCAAATGTTTATAAAGTGAATTTGATTCTACTTTGGATGCATATACTACATATGGTCTTAGTGATCTTTTTGATATTTTTTAGGACACTTTTTCCAACATTAAGGATAGGGCTCCTAGTGACCTTTATGAGGACTATGTTTCCCATTATAACCTTAATCCATCACCCAACATTCACCATCCACCTCACCTCCATAATTATTATACCCCACTCCATGAAGGGAATGAACAAGAAGATGCATTTTTGGATTCATCTCTATATTTAATATCACGTGCCATAAATACAATAGTCTAAGACCATATTATTAAAGTCATAAATCATAATCAAGTCATCTTTGATCCACTAAATCATAATCAATAAAAGTCAAATCATTATCCTGATAAAATAATGGCTTCCCCTAGTAAAGACTAATATCAAGCACTGTGGGGTCATCAAATTCAAATAATCATTATATATCAAGTCAAAAATCAATCTCCAATGGTGAAGCTCAAAATCTAGCACTAGGGGGTAGTCAAAATCAAATCCAATTAGAAAATAGTCATGTGGTCAACCATCTTATTAATACTTGGATCAAAGAATAAAAAAATCAAAAGTTCTTGGATCCCTTAATCTCATGGCATCAATATATAAAACTCCTTCCACCATTTCCAATGGTGTATGTAATTGTCAAACCTCTTTTCCACTCCCCATCCTATCACATCAACCATCCCAATCACATCCTTCCTATACATCCTATATCCCATCATCACATTCATGTAATACCACCATCCATATCATATCTCACATCCCTAGGTGTCATTGTCCCTCATAGGGGTCATGAAGACATCTAGTTAAAATATTTTGAAGATGTTAAATCAAGAGTCAATAAAGGTCACCATCACATGGTCCTTGCATCACATTTCTCTAGAAAAAGTGTTGGATAACATCTCCATATAACATCAGCATCCTACATCTCACCCATCACCAATAAATAAATATATTATCCATAAGTAAAAAATCAATTAAAAAAATCATTCATCTATTTGTGAAAACCAATCTATTTATTTGGGAAGTAACTTGATGAAAATTAGTTTAGCATCATGGTAAAAAATTTATTATCCACATTTTACCCAACACGTGGGGTCACAATCCATCCATTTCATCCATACCATCATCAACCATCATATCCTACATTCTATTGTGTTAATTATCCCTTTCAAGTCTTGGCCTTTGTAAGGGAATGGAAGGTGTCTTAAAAAAATTTCCCACACCCATATTGGCATATCCTCTAATGTATTCTTAGATAAGTAAACATATGTTTCCTTCTTAATGTGGTCATTAACAACCCCTCATCCTTTTTTCCTTGGTCCTCATCTTCTTTCCATATCATCCTAATCCCCTTATCACTCATCACTCATCCATCATCTATCATCCATCCTCATCTTAGTTTCTAGGCTTGGTATTCCCTTTTCTAGTAACCCCCCATTTGTATAGTGTACATACTTATTCCAAACATCTCTAAAAATTAAAATATTTAAAAAATCATAAAAATCATAAAAAATGAAAAATCTAAAAATAGTCCATCATGTCTTGTCTTATACCTCATCCCCTACCCACATCTATCTCCATGTCATTCATCTTTCATCACATCTAATATCCATCTCATATGCTCCTCTTCCCATATTTGGATGCATCATTTGGTTTTGAACCCCAATATAAGTGGTCACCCATCTTCCCATATATTCCTCATCCATTTTACTAAGTGTTATCAACATGCATCACCTCATCAAAGACTTTAATCTAACACCCATCACTTCCTTATTAGTGCCTCATCACATTGAGAACCCATCCAATCACTCTTTGCTAATGTGAATGGTATTTTATCCCATTACCTATCAGTGAATTTTCATACCTATCACCCATCAAATCACTCCTTGATAGTGTGAAATGTATCTTATACCATCATTTCTGAAGTCTCCTTACTAGATTGGACTCTTGAAGGGAGTTGTCTATTGATAATCCTTGGTCATTTTTCAATTCGATATCAAGACCAAACCAATAGTCAAAGACCTTATCACACCCCATCATGTCATCCATCGTTCTATCCTAAACTTTGGGCATCATCCTATCCTCATCCTAATCATAATCATCCTATCCTCATCATAGTCTACCCTAATTCCACCATCTTATATGATCATCTTAGTCCATCAGTAGATAAGACATTGGGACATTGCATGTATATATTTATGTGTTACTTATTTTTTTTATTTGTCTTATTTTAATATCATGTATAAATATTGATTATCTTGTGTTTTTTTCATCATATCTCTTTTTTTTATTGGGTAATGAATGGGGATGATATGAGGACACCCAAAGTGACCTCAAGGATACAAAGTTTTTGACCATGCACTTTGGCACAACATCCTCTTGGTCATGTATATATCATGGGGCATACTACCAAGTACCATATTTAATGGATTACATAGACTATGATGAAATTTATGACATTTGTGATGGATTTATCATCTACACTTTCATCACTTATCTAATCATCTAATAAGTCTTACTCCCATCACTAATATATCCCTCATACACCATTCATCCAACATCTAATATTTTATTTTTATTTCATCATCTGCATCATATTCTCTAGTCAATAACAGTATCCCCTAATCGATAAAAATCATCATTATAATGCTCTAGTCAGAACTACATCAGATTGAGGTTTGTTTAGACTATGTAGGAAACTCTTGGCTATGTTTCAATGCCCAAGGATAGCTCAACCACTATCCATATAATCCATCTTCATCCCCTCATATTTTGGTCACTCGAGAAAATAATTTATTCTCTCTTATTATCATCATCATATTGATCGATCTATATTTGATCAATACCCATCACTAATCTTATCAAATCAGTCTTATCCTAGCCAAAAGCTCTACCTTGCATACATCCTTGCTCGGGATAAATCCAAATCTTGTAGCCCTTTAATCTTATCATCATCATCTTATAGTTGATTCCCTCTTAGGATGTATTAATAATTGTTACACCCATTATCTATACTCCTTGTGCATGTGTCCTTACCAAAGAATCATCATAGATTTATAGCTCATTGTTCAATTCAAATTCATCTTCCTCATCTTCTATCTCACATTTTCCATCCCATCCCCTTATCTCTCCATTGCATCCCATGCCTCATTTCTTCTTTTGAGTGGCCATCCATCTCATTCTTGCCCTCATGTCCTCTTGAGGAGGCATCATATCCCCTAACATTATCTACTAACATTCATTTATGACATGGTTTTACTTTGAAATATCATTAATACTTCCACTTCCCTTCACTTTCAATGGAATTTCAAATAGGGGTAAGATGTATGCATTCAAATATGCTCAACATGTTGATTATACTAATTTAACCTAATAACTAATGTCCTAGCAATCTTCATCTCATTCCTATATCCCACAAACCTTTACCCCATCCTAAAACTAGTTAATCTCCCTATTAAATCCCTAATAGATCCTATTATCTACTAACCTTACCCCTAAACACACTTGAAAATTTAAAATTCATATTTATTCACTTACCACCCTAGTCATCTAACCACCATATTCATTCCTACATCCTTATGAATCCAAATCTATATCTAATTCTTACATAATCCTTCGTTATCCCTAAAACTAATCAAGAAGACTCTAGAACTAGAGAAGCTCCTCCAAGACTCTATAAGTCTCTAAAATAGAGACTTCTAAATAGTTTTAAATTCCCTAAATCTCCCTCCATTATATATAAAAGTCCATGCTTGGGCCGTGGCCAAACTAGCTATAATTCCCATAACATCAGCATGCCAATCTTATCCTTTAATAAACCTTCTCATACCAAATCCATGTCAAATTAGGCTTTGAACAAATCATCCAACATCCAATAATCATGCCATCACATTGCCAAAAATATAATTATACATGCAATCAATCATCCATTTGAACATACTAAAAGGAGGTGAAATGAAATAAGGAATTTGGTAAGCTTTTATATCATTTTGATTTGTTTTATAAATCCTTCCTAATAGGTAGTTTGTGTTTTTATTTTTAATTAGCTTATTTAATTTGTAGTGTGCTCAAAATCCTACTACACATATAACTAAGGAATTTCAAAATAAAGGATCAAATTAATATAAGCATATAACTGATAAGAAGTGTCTAATAGGATATAAATCTAAATTTGTACTAGAACTTATAAAAGTATAAGGAGGATAAAAGTGAATGATAAAATTACCACATAGACATGTTACACAAGGGACATGAAGGGGAAAGAAGATTACAATAAGGAATAAGGTGTGCACAATATAAGAAAGGATGAAGGTACAAAATAATGGTTAAACAAATCCCTTAGTTTAGGTAGGTTGAAATAGGTGGCCACAAACCCATACTAGCTATGAATAAGGGAAGAAAAGAGAAATTCATACTAGGCTTTCGGATCACAAAAAAAGAGAGTGTTTTAGATGCTTAATTGAGACAAATGGATCTAAATATACTTATATCTATAAGAGTGAAGAGAACAAAATAAAATTGGATAAGTGTAAATGATATCCCTATAATCTGTCTAAAATGATAAAATCATTAAATACACTTGGAGGATGTGAATAGATGAATGTTGGCACAGAATAAATAGAGAGATAAAGAATAAGAAATGAATTAAGGAGATGAGAAAAAAATATCAAAGAGAGTGAAAATAAAATATGAAGAGGATCTAAAGTAAAAACATTTAGATAAATCCTTATTAGGTAAGATGGTCAATGTAATGGAACCCCATGGTTAGTAAAACATATTATAAGAGTGGTTTAACCACTAAAATACACATTTAATCAAGGGATTATGTTTTAAGTTACTTAGTGAGTCTAATGCAAGAGCATTCAAGTTGAATTAACATCCATGCATCAAAAAAAATTTGGAGCATGGATAAAAATAAGAGAATTGAGAATTAGAGGACAACACAAAATAACTTGTAGATCAACATGAAATGAAATTAAGAATCACACATAGATGGAATAAAAATAAATAAAAATAAATGTAGAGTTCTAAGGAGCTAGGGAAAATAAACACTAAATAGAATAAAGGATAGATTAAAACAAGGGAGCATGGAAGTAAGGTCCAAGGAAATAGACACATATCCGAAGTCTAAAAAATACCATTGAGTAATCAATTAGATATAAAGGATGATACCTAGAAAATATTGAATTGATATGATGACAAAGGAAAAATATATCTACAATGTAAGATCTAATTTAATTACTATTATAATCATAAATATTGAGATATAAGCAAGCCAAGGCTACCCTAACATAGGCATTAAATTTGGGCACCAAGCCTTTTTGGTACCAATTATTCATTTATTGACTAGATATGCTGGTAGCAAGGTCTAAAAAACAAAAAAAAATGTGATTTGAGCCCCATTTGTGGTTTTTGATGCTACTGGAAGTTACTAAAGGTCATTATTGGTGGTTGAGAATGTTTTTATAGATAATTTACAAGGCATAAGGGATTAAACTCTACCCAAATTCATATTTTAGAGGGTTAGGGAGAAAGGGCCAAGAGCTCTCCAAAGGGAGCTAACTATCCTTGTGTAAATTTCTAAAGCTAATCATATTCTTTAATATTAATTTTATCACTAAAATGAGTTTAAAAGGCCATTAGTTTGTCTGATGGCCATGTGTTTTGCAATCCCTTCATTGGTAAATTGAGCCAAGACCTACTCTAGATTTCAAGGGAAACTACTAATATCCATACACACAAAAAATCCTTTCTATAATCTAAGTTTTGGAATTCAATTGTTTGATTTTATATTTGTAAAGAATCCATGGCTAAATTGGATGACACTTTTTTTTTCAAGATTTCTTAGTTTCCATTACATGTTGTCCTCCCATAATAAGTAACATCATTAACAAACACATTTTAATAATTCAAATCAAATAAAATAAGGATAACACCCTTAATGGATGATCTCAAGATATTTTAATGTCTTGTTATAAACCATAAAATGTTTGTATGGTTATTAATACACGTAGGGGATGAAGAATCCCTTCCATTATACCAAACCATCATCAACCACCCCCCCTAGAAAAATAGAATTCTAAAAAATGTTATTAAAATTTAGATCAGTTACAACATACCCATGCTAAGCTTTATTTATAATATTCACTTTAGGCAATGCCTCTCTATAAATATATACTTTATGAGACATTAAAAAATACTAGTATTAAGTGATTTAAAATACACTTATATTTATTATATAATTAATAAATTATTATGGATTGAATAATGTGTATATTTTGATAAATAATATATACCTCCTAAGAATTTAATAGATTAAAATATTTCTTTATATATTCAAGTACAAACTCAAAATTAGGTTGGCAAATGAGTTTTAGTTGATAATGGACTAGGAATAAATATTTACAATATATATTTCCTTAAATTATTAGGTATAGAAGATAATTATATTATTCATTATGATATGAACATTAAGGATATGAAATATCCCAAGGAAATTATTAGGATAAATTACATTGATTATCATATTGGGTCCTAGAATAGTGGATAGAGTATTCCAAGTTATCTCTAATGAATAATTACAATATATTATTGGGAAGAGCATGGATTCATTAAATTTAAATAGTACCATACCATCTTAAGTAATTTTTAAATTTCATTTGTCAAGGATGCATTTATACATTCCCATTGGAGAAAGAACTATTCAAATATATTTCAATGATGTGATCACTATATTCCTCTTATGTAGCTATATGCACAACAATTCAAATAAATTGATTGTCTAATTTGATTATTTTTTACAACATCATCACAAAAATATAGTAAATTTGGATTTGGGCTTTCATATGTATGTATGTTTCTATATATTTATATGGAATATTTAGTGAAAGGGTTGGTAAAACATGTACAATGCATTTTTTACTCCATTCATGTAGTTTAACTAAAAGGACAAAAAATGACTGTTATTCTAGATAATCATACTAATCAATAAAAGAATCATCCACACCATTCAGTATTTATACACATTTCCTAAATCTCAAAATTATCCAACATATGAGGCTCGTATTATACCTACATTATAGTTGGTATACCTACACATGATATATAATACATCTTCACAATAACCTTCAACATTGGAAAATTTTTCTAATGATGAATCTCTCTAAATATTTGGGTGCATATGAATATATCCCTCCCTTATAACATAATAATAGGTTTCTTAATAATGCTAATTTTCATACATATTTTGGAGAGATCGATGAATCTAGTATACATGTACAATCAGATGGTCTAGATACTATCCCCATAACAATTAAATTCAAGGATAAATTAGATTTACTTAATTAAAAAAAAGTCAAATTCAATTTTATAACAAATAAAGATACATGACTAGTACTATTAGATGCCATGTTAATAAATAAATTACACACACAAAAATTTTTTTTTAATAGATTATCTAAAATTATACTCTTGGGATTATTCAAATATGTCAGGGATAGATCTTATAGTATCAATTCATAATATTATTTTTGATCTAGATGAAAAACATATCACAAAAATTCAATGATGCATCCCAAATTGTCATTGTTAGTTAATAAATAAATTTAAAGGCTATTTTTATCAACTTAGAATTACACCCATTAGAAAAGAAATTTTAGGATATCTCCCTTCTAAGTGAAACAATGGGAACATTCCTTAGGTTATGGGTGACCCTATGTGAGGAATGAACCTCTATAGAGGGTTGGTTCCCCTAATGAATCACCTAACACACACTAACACTAACACTAACACTAACACTAACACTAACACTAACACTAACACTAATACAACTAAAACAAAAAGGTAGATAGAGAAAATATAAAACTAGGAACTAAAATCAAAAGTGGTGATACACTAGAATAATTTTATCTCCTCCACCTAGTTGAGATTTCAAAATTTAAATCATGGGAACTCTAGCATACACAACTCACTCATGAACTATCTAGAATAAGTGTTTCTTAGAGAGGTACATAAATATATGGTAGCATTATAAGGGGAAGAATTTATCACCATAAATAACACTACATAAACCATAAGGATACACAAGCTATGACCTAAAAAAAGAGCTTAATTGCATAGAGGTGAAGTGAAATTGGACATAAACAAGGGGAAATTACTTCACCACATAGAGAGAATCAATAAATAATATAATATACATGAAATTAAAGCCATGAAATGGTAAAAATAGTCTTTAATTATTTCAAAAAAATTACATGAATACATTTTCGCATGGCTACACCATCACCAAAAGAGGAGATCCTTGAGAAACATACACATCAGGTCAAATTGGATGTGTTTCTATGTTAACCACTAGGATAAGAGCATCCCAATTAGCATAATAATGAAGTAATAAAAAAAAATTATGAGGGAATCACTAATTTATCAAACATGATCTTTTCAATTGGATGCTTTATCAAGTACCTGACTTGAATGGAGGCCAACAAGGAGAAGTCATCACATGTTATGATTGATCCATAGCACAAGATTGAAAATCAATAAGGATTAAATACACTTATTTATCCATTATAAATTAGTTATATTTCTAGTAAAAATAAAGTGGGTATGTTAGTTTATTTTTGTCCTTGGAGAATTATATAACTAGTTTATTGAGCACCCAATATTTTTTGACTATTGGTTTACTTCCCTCAAGCATGAAAATCACTCCAAGTTGATAATATTTTTTGGCATGCTTGGTGGGACAACATAGTCATCTACTTGATAATTATTGGTATTTTTATTAAATATATCATCATTTGGAGGCATTTTATACAAACACTAGTGGCAACTTTGAGTTTACTTATATTAATTTTATCATCTTATGTATCCTTTTTAGTTAAAAGGTTACTGGTTTTAGTGCACCTATTATTTTAAAAATTGTCCAACATTTGAACCCCCATGAAACATATCTTACATGGATAGGTTAAGGGAAAATTACAAATTTCCACCTACCTATCATGAATATTACCCTCACCTCTATCATCCATATCTTAATCAATATTTTTAACCTATTTATCAACCCTTTGATGAGCCAAATCAGCCTTATGCATTCCCATCTACTCCAAGTTAGCCTGATCATGCTTCTAACTAACCTTATGGAATCTATGTTACTCCCCTAATTAATGCTAAAAAATCATCAAAGATATCTTTATATAATTCAACCAATAAATGAGGGAGATTGATAAAGAGCTAAAGTGTAGTAGGCATCATGAGGAATTTGCTTACCAACCTTACATCCATTAGTAGGAGATGAGAAGGCAAGAAATATATGATGAAGAATGTTTGTCTAGACAAACTATAGCTGATGAAGAAAAAATATGTCAATTGCTTATGCATGCACAAAGAATCAAATCCCAAACAACCCTTTATATCCGTAGTTTCAAACAAGTTGCTCCTACAACTATAAATTAGCCTATAAAAGGGGGGCTTCCATATTCAAAATCCCAAGATTCAAGTAAGGTAAACCCTTTAAACTTTAAAATAATCCTCTTTGATTTAAAATTACATTTTTTAGATGTCCCCATTATTTGATAGAATCTATACCTATGAGAAACTAGTGTTTTTCCCCTTAGGATCAACCTTCTCAAAAACATATTATTCTTTAATAAACTCAAAAAACCCTTCAAACTCCCATATCAAGTGAGTGCACTTTTCCTAACACCATTTCACTCTTCCTAGGTGGACCTATTATTTGATGAGATAGACAATTGGATGGGAAATAAGGAGTCATTTTATGAAAACAAGGAACAATCTACTATTTGTGAGCCTAATTATGCTATAAAAGATGAGAAACGAGACTTGCTTTAAAAAGATGATGAATATGATCAGCTAGAGTAGCAAAACAATGATAAAATGGGTAAAGATAGAGATGAAGAAGATAGTATTGATAAAGAGAGGCCAATTTTCTCTATTCATATTGTATTTAATGACATGATGATGAGGTACTCTCTTGGAAAATTGAGCTTCCATTCAACATGGAAGAAGAAAATCAATCTATTTGAATGGGTTTGATCTTGATGAAGAGGAAATAGAGCTTTAAATTAAGGACATCGCTCTTATTGACTAAGGGGAGTTGGTAGAATGTCCTAAATTATTCCAAGATACCAAAATTTAGGTTATGGGAGATGTTTCAATCCTTCCCAATAAAAATCTAGTGTAAAATCATTTTCGAGATAACTCAATTCAGCCTCTTAGGAAAGGCTTACTTTCTAATTAATATTGGAGGCAATAAACTATTAAACTATACATATTAAACTATACTATAGGATCTTAATTTTTGTTCATTTCTTAATTTTAGAATAGGGTAAGAAACTAGTAATAAGGGTGTGGTAGAAATACCTGGTTGGTGATGCATGCATAATCTAGATAAAGATGGATAAATCATCTTTAGTTAGGAAGGAATTAATTGAAAATAAGAAAACACTAACAAAAGGGGTTGCTATTAATATAGTTAAGTGGACTGCCTAATGTGAGCTAGATCTAAGAAGCACATGCTTGCTAGGAGGCTGTCAATCCACTGTTGATAACACTCAAGTTGAAAATGATAAATTAAGGTACTTTCATAAAGTAAATGAAATACAATATAAGAAGGAAAGTAGAATTATTGTTAAATAAAATGACGAAGTATGGAAAAAGTAGATCAATACTTATACCAAAGTGGGTGGAGTTAGGTTTAGAAAATCATAAAAGGGTTTGCGAATAGGTAAGAACATAAAAAGTTAGGTTTGGTTGAGGTTAAGTGGCTAAAAATAAATTGTTGTTATTTTATACCATAGTGATTATCGGTAGTTAGGGGAACCATCGATGGTTGAGATAATCATCAAAAGTTGGGTAACCATCTATGGTTGGGAGTGACCATTAGTGGTTGGGTAACCATCAATAATTTCTCGTGTGTTTTTGAAGATACTCAAAAAGAGTGACTGAATAGGTAGGTGGTCAGATAATGGTTTTGTTAAGGATATAGTGGAAAGTAAATAAGGTGTAGACAAGTTTGATTAAGTTAGGGAGATTAGAAATCTAAAATAAAAAATAAAAAGTACAATATACCTATAGCTTGTTAGATGTTTGATAGTGGAAGGATGAAGCAATTTCCTAGAGTAGTAGTACTTTGGCCTCAAAAGTAAATTTTATAGAGGTTTGGGTCTCTTTTGTTGATGTTGAGTTGTTAAAAGAAGACTAGATGTTAGAAGACTTGAATACCTATGTACAAGAAGATTTGATAACTTGAACATGGATCCATTTCACCTCCCACTCCCTTCCTTTTTATAGGCAAAAAGAGATGGAGGATGGAAGGTTCACTAGAGGGTGAGGTTATTGATCACGATGCTTAGAAGTTTGTTACCACCACATAATATGAACATAATAAATTATGCCTTGTTATCTCACACAAAACTAGTGATGTGTTAAGAGGGAAAGAGGTGAGGATTGGACTGTCAATGGTCTAGATATTCATCGATGGTTAGGTTGACCATCGATGGTCAAGTGTCCAAGGGAAAATGGGTCAGTATAAGTTAAAATGTTAAGTTAATTGGTTGATGAGTTATCTAACTAGGTGGTCAACTAGACTCAAGGTTTAATAGTAGTTTTAATGTGTTTTGACAACTATAACTATCATGTGTAGTTTTTGAGTGTCTACATTTTGCCCCTTTTTATTATGTGGCTATGAATTAACAAGATGTAAAATAAAAATGGAGCGTTAGTTAAAGGTTTGATTTCCTTGATTATGGGAGGAGGTGTTCCCCCTCAAATTAGGATTCGATGAGGTGAAACTGAAATTAAGTTAGGGTTTGATAAGTGGTATATGGTGAGTCACTAGGTGGTGACAAAAGGGTTGGGCATTCCAAAAGAAAACATGGGTTAAAAATGTGACTAAGTGTGATAGCCAAGATCACACATGAACTAAAGTTTCTAATGTTGGTAAAAATAAGGTCAGTTTTAGAAGAAAAAGTGATAGGGTAATTGATCCACACTATTTTTTCATAGTTGATTGGGTTACTCTATAAGTCTCCTAGATAGGGTTATTGTTTTTGGAGGTATTTGAGGTAAGAAGTGTTCCTTTGAAAAAGACAAATGGTCTAGTCATTCACTAAGTGGTTCAAATTCAAATGGTAAACATGGTAAAAAATAGTTTGTGTGGTTCAAAATACCATGCAAGGTCATCACAAAATATGTGAGTGTTCAAGTCAAAAATTGCCAACATCAAGGTGGATGTAGTCTAATGGTGGGGTTAGAAAAGGGTAATATCCAAAAGTTTATGTTTTTTGTGGAGCTTAGGTGATCTCTAATATTTTTGAATTTAGGTATAAGTGCCTAAAATGAAAAAAAGTGTGGGACCCTTATCGTCAATGGTTAGGGGTTCCCAAGGTTAATCATTAATGGTCACCCTAACCATCGATGTTTAGTGGGAAACCTTAAAAAGTTGGAATATAAAAAGTGAAAATGAAATTTCATTTTCAATTTTGATAATTCGACTTTGTGCTTTCCACGCTTTGGTGATTTTCTAATTTTGGAATTTTATAGAGAGTTGATTGAGTGTTTGGCTGAGGTGAAGGTTGGGGATTAGTTCAGTTTATTTATTAAGGTGATCAATGGTTACCAATGAATTAGGGTGGATCAGGGCATGGTTAAGTAACTGGACATGGGCTTTGACCCTAATAATGAATAGGGAATGAGGTGGGTGATGTATTAAGTCTTGTAGATTAGCTAAGTAGGTCTATTTTTAAAATAAAATTTGGGTAATTTGTTACTAGTTAGAAATGGGGTTTGGGTAGTTTTTCCCTAGTTTAGGTTTTAATTACGATTATAAAATTTATCAAGTGAAAATTGAACTTAGGGGAGGATTTGGGTTCGGGGTGGGTTGTAGAATAGAAATGGGTAGTTTGTTTTGTTGTAGTTATTTTTTTTAATGTTTTAAGAAGGTAGGATTGAGGGTTTCACCATGGATAATCATGCACAGTGACTGTCATTGGACTGACCCAACCATCGATGGTTAGCCTAACCAATGGTGGTTGAACACCAAAGGAAAAAGTGATAATAGGACAATCGATAGTTTGTATAACTATCACTGGTTGAATGTTTTATGGAATATTTTATTAAAAGGTGTAGATGAAGATTTTTTAAAAAGTTTTATTTGAAAATGGTGTGTGTGGTTTAAAAGGCTAAGAGGATGTACATAGGATTACATAGCTACTCATTAGGGGGTAGCTGATTTACCATATTGAGAGTGAGGAGAGGGATTACCATATGGAGATGTTATATGATGAGGATTGGGTCCATGCCAAGTGGAATTTTAGTAGCTTAATCTATAGGCCTTTATACCATAGGGATCTATAATACCGATGCTTGATGACTATGATGATGATGGTGATGTCCTATTTTGTGTTACTAATTTGAGAATTGGTCAATTCCCCTATCTACTATTAGGAGTATTAGTAGAGATGATGATAGATAGGATAGTCTTTGGGTGGTCTCCTATTTTATTGGTCTATATTTATAGGGAGATCTATAGATTGTGAGCTCATAGGGGACCTATATGGTATTAGTGTTGGGTTTGTGTTCCATTACTAGGCATATGAGCACCTTAGGGTGTTGAGGCCACTAGGGCTACCATGGGATGGATACACCTAGGTACACTTCATAGTGGGTTTCCTATGATGGAGAGGTGAGTATTATTTAATAGGTACTAGAGGTGGTGCCAAAGACATTAATTGGTTTAGGGATGTGTTAGATGGTCTGGTTGTTAGTGACATCATTTGGAGGCCATATGTGGGTTAGCCTAGGTGGGCCCAGTATAGTTGCCACACCCTATCACTACAACGATAGTGATGGATATATGGGAGGAAAGAGGGGGAGATTGAGCTTATCCCCTTTGATCAAGTTTAGTGATAGTTTGGTCTTGTGTAGGGCATTATAGCTCCTTCTTAGAGGTATATGAGAGAGGATGTGGAGTTTTTGCTTTTAGAGCCATAGCCGTAAGATGTAGTACTAGAGCATGAGGAGATACAAGCCAGAGTAGTGATAGATGATGCTAGTTTTGTTGATGGATATGAGGCATGGTATTAGGCCCTATATGTAGTAGTTAATTTTGGGTGGGTGACAAGGAATAACAAGCCATGTATGTTGATCTCATGGGGGTACCAATACATGGTTGTGGTCAAGCTAGGTATGCACATATAACACTAATAGATGTACAAGCTTAGATGATAGGGTTAAAAGGATAAGTAGCCACTCTATAGGGCCAGATTGTTACTTTATAGGGTCAATTTGCCACTTTAATAGAAGAGTAAGATCAGTCAAAGATCTTTCTTAGTTTAGTGACCCAAGAGAGAGATACCTTGACACTTAGCGTAGAAATGGTAGTTTCACCAGTACGAGGACCACATGATATGATTTTGATGACATGGTACTTATCTATGGTTAAGGGGTTGAGGTACTATGAGGATATAGTGCTATCATAGTGTCTAGATCAGCTGAGATGGGGAGAGTATAGGGCCAGTTTAGTAGGTAGACTAGATGTGGCTACTCCAAGTTAGTGAAATTATATAGTGAGTGGACATATATTTATCCTAGGAAGACCAACATTGGATGGTAGTGTAGGTGGAGGAGAAGGAGGGGCTAATGGTAGTGGTGCCCCAGGGGCATCATATGTGATATGTTCTTTGATTTTGATACCGGTCTCCATCCTGATGATGTTTTATGTATATGAGAGAGAGGTTTATGTATTATATATGATGACATGATGTATATTGTGACATTTTTGATGATGATGATGATGATGATGATGTGTGTGTGTGTGTGTGTGTGTGTGTGTGTGTGTGTGTGTGTGTGTGTGTGTGTGTGTGTGTGTGTGTGTGTGTGTGTGTGTGTGTGTGTGTGTGTGTGTGTGTGTGTGTGTGTGTGTGTGTGTGTGTGTGTGTGTGTGTGTGTGTGTGTGTGTGTGTGTGTGTTCATAGTTCATGGTTTACATGTGATGTTTATGCTCATGTTTATGGTTCGTGGTTTGATGTCATATGATGTTGTGATGATGGTGATTTTGTTTATGTATATGATGATGTGGTTTTATGATTTGATTTTATAAGATGAATTGTTTTGATGTTATGATAAATGGATAGGATGATAGATAGATAAACATATGATCTATGATGTGGTTCATAATGTTTTGATCATTGATTTTGTTTATGTAAATGATTATAAATGGTTGAATTAGGGTTTTTTATGATATTATTTATGATCATATGATGTTTTGATGGTAGATGGATAGAATGATATTATAGAGAGAGAGATGATGATGTATGATGTGATTCATGATTTTTTTTCATAGATAGATATATGATGTGGTTCATGGATATAGTTCACAATGTTGTATTAATTTTTGATTTTTTTTGTTCATGATCATGGAGATATAATGTGATTATTGTTAATGCTGTGATGAAAATACATAAATCAAGTTAGATAAAAAAAACTAAAATGTAGGATCAAGAGATGAGAATCATGAGACACATGTCTACATGAACCAATGATAAGAGGGTAAAGAAAAATCTTGATACTTTTTTATTGGTAAAGACCTAAAAAACCTAAAGTTAGATTGGATTAAGAAAAATAAGTCTTGTGAATGCTTCACATTAACATGCATAGGTTGATAAATAGGTGTCTTGGTCACAATCATGTCAAGTAAGCTCAAAATCCCTTGATTAAAAGATGGTATAAAGGGCAAATAGGTAGTAGGTGAAAGGTGAATGGGCGGATAGGTAAGGCATACTTATGTGGGCTAGTTTTCCCCTTCTATAGGTGACTTAAGAAACAAACTAGATAAGTCTATGTCTTAATGCTAGGTGTAGACTGATTGATGCGAGAAGTCTACTAATGCTATACATGAAACCTAATTGTAACTTTCTTGGGATAGCTAATTATGACATAGGGCTTTTTGTTTATTGCTTTTGTTTTTTATAGTTTGTGAAGTTGATCAATGTGAGAAGCTTCAAATTATTTCTTTTGACAAATTTCACTTAGCCATCCTTCAAGGGAGTGGTATAAATTTAGATTTGTTTATTTTGGTATCCTTTAAGGGAGAAATATATCTTTTAATAAATTTAGAGGATTTTGGTTAGATATCCTTCAAAGGAGTAGGTTGTAATGCTAGAAATATGTGAACAAAATGATATTTCTTTTAGATTGAAAGGTTTTAGATATAGACAAGTCTAATTGGGCTTAGAGCTTCACCTTTATGAGGGCAATAATTTTAACACAACGAGGTTAGTGATAGGTAGAAAGGGTGTTTGAGAGATAAATGACCGTGGGATTTCATCTTTTTAGAGACAAAAAGTATCCATGAGAACCATGTTATGGGTAGAGCCATGGTACCTGTTGATGTTTAAAATTGAACTAGATTATAATCAATCAACAATGGGAAGTTTCAAGATGTGGGACATTGCGGCTTGAAACTACCTCTAGATTTTGGAGAAGCTGGTCTCTTCTTTTCTATCAAGTGTTGGGGGAAAAGGGATAGGAGATAAAACAAAAATGCAAATGCAGGAACTAAAACCTAACTATGGCAATGTGCTTGAGTGTAATCCTAATCCTAACCTAAGCATAGTGAGACTATTATAGGATTCAATTACATTTAAGAGCATAAAAGTGCATGATCAATGTAAAAGATTGGAATAACAAAAATAGAGGCTCAAAATAGGGAATTCTTTTGCTAAGATACAAATAATGTCAATAAAGGCATAGTGTTCAATCTTCCTAATAGAATCTTGCAATCACATAAGAGGTGAAAAAATCACGTACAATTATGTAGAACTGTTGATTCAAGAAAATGAGACAAAAGCAAATGACATTTCTAATCACAACTCCAGAGAATCTACAGCATAGACTACTTTGAAAATGACACAAATAACACCAACCAAGGCATGGAGCTCAATCCTCTTAATTTATTCAGCCACATAAAAGGCACAGAAACATGCACAGTTACATTAACTTTATAACTCAAGAAAATTAAGACAAGAACAAATGATATTACTGGTCAAAATTCTAGAGAGTGTAAAACTATGAGAAAATTTCCCCCTCTTTAATTTTACAATTCTTCTTCTTTTATAGCCTTAGATGTCTCCTTCCATCACTTCCCTTCCCATGTAATTGTACTCTACTCTTAACTCATAGGGGACAAAATAGACAGTGCTTTCAATGCCTCGAATGCATCCTAGACTTATCAAGAACTACCCTGATTGCAGCATGGCAGTTCATGTCTAGTACCTCCCTTCGCACATAAATTTCTAATTACATCACCTATTTGGCCACTCAACTATCTACTCTTCCTCTACCTACAGGGGACAAATAGATAGCCCTTTAATGCTTGTAAGCCCCAAAAATCTACCCAGTGAACTATTCTATCTACTTGAATTAACTCCAATCGATTTTCCCTCCATGTCACTTTTTGGCAACAGATACATGGAACACTTTTTTATGTTGAAATGGGAGAGGACACTTAGTCAATTTTCTAAAAATCCTCTTTATGGTCTAGAAGGCACCAGAGAATGACACTTGGTGCTTTCCACTTTCTCTATATTCTTCTTAGGAATGCTCTGCCTTCGACACCTATCACCATCCACTTCTTTGATACTTAATAGTTTTATCAAAATAAAACTCACCGCGTTCTTTACCTGAGCAACTTTTTAGGAGGGGATGGATGTACGTGGCAGTATTTGCATGTTGACACTTGATGCTTCCATAGTCATTTGAAATAACATCTGGGACCCACCACAATATTTATTCAACAATGAGGCTCAAAGATGGTCTCTCAAAAGTTGACACTTGGTGACCTATGCTGCTTTTGGGAAGATACGTGGCATCTTCTGCTTCTCCTACTAGGGGTATGTGGCATCTTCCACTTCTTCTGGGGATGGAGTAAGAAGGGGCTCAGAGGGTGACACTTGGTAGCATCCACTGCTTTATGGCGTTTAAGAAAAATAAGATGACGCCTTTCTATGTTGAACCAAAATATTAAACCCAGGCTTCAAACCAAAGTCTCTCAGAAGATGACATGTGGTGACTTCTGATTTCTTATAAAAAGTTGTTTAGGGCCTTCCATGACTGCCACCTAGCACTTTCCACTACATATTACTCCCTATCCCTTCAAAAGCCTTTGCCAAAAAGAAGAAATGTGGGTACCGATATGAGACACAGATGCTGACACATGGAAGCTTCTATTTATCATCTATTTGATATGTGGCACATTTTGCTTCCTTTTTGAGTTGCAAAAAATGCCTCAGACGACACCAATTGGCTGGCCCCATGTTTTGGAAAGTGACACTTGGTAGCTTCCACTTGACTTTAAATATCTAGGCAAAATGAAATGAAAGAAATGTTGACCAATTTTTGCCCACAGGCAAAATTGTGGTCACCTTCTTTCCCCCTGTCCTTCAAAACCAGTCATTTTGGGTTACAAGTCCATCTTCAAGTTCAAGGCCACTCGATTCAAAATATTGGTTCAATAATGGTTAAACCAAACCGTTGAACCAATTTTTGGTTCAATAGGCTTGGTTCAAGTTAAAGGTTCAACATGGCAGTTCAAACCAAAAGATTTCATCGGCTTTTATGACTTTTGGTTCATCGACACGCTCGGTTGAACCTTGAACCATTGAACCATTTTTGGTTCAACGAGCTTGGTTCAAGGGTCTGCCCCAAGCTGAAGGGTAGTCAAATGGTCAAAAAAGGCCCTTTTGAAGGGTAGGCACAACAAAATAAAGGGACTCAAGCAAAGTTCAGTTCAAGGCTTGTTTTAAAGGTTCAAATGTTTAAAGCCTCAAATTCCTTCAGACTTTTTGTCTGAAGGAATTCCTTTGGACAAAAATTCCCAAGGAATTTGGGCTTGCTTCCAATCAAAGCCAGGGCCGGGCGAAAGAATTCCTGTGGAATTTTTTTTCGTGGAAACAAAGCAAAGCCATAGTGAAGCCTAGGGAAATTTAACCTGAGGAAATTGTCTATGGACAATTTGCCCACGGTAGCCCGAGGAAAGTCTGAAGCAAACAAAGATCCGTCAAAGGACCCCGAAGGGCAAGTGCCCTTGCAGGGAACTTTTGGCCAAGGCAAAAGGGACATTTCAAAGGTGTCAAAGGGAAAATAGTGAAGGAAGATGCCCACAGAGAGATAGAGAAGTGCCTGAGAGGATGCCACATGGACTCGATTGATGTGGCAATGGACTTGATGACATTTTAGCAAGATCTGACGACATCCCGAAGGATGTCAAATTTAGCAGAATGGTTTAGCCATTGGATCTCAAGTAATGATGCTTGAGAAGCCATCAATTTCAAGAGGATGGAATATCTATTAGTTTTCAAAGCTTGACAGCCAGATGAGCATCAAATTTAGTAGAATAGAATGGCCTTTATTTCCAGCTGAGAAAATATTGCCAAGGAGCCCAGAATGCAGCAACTTGCTGAAAGTTCACCCCTGGGGGCCAACTAAGCCAGAAGAGACAAGAAAGACAAGGGAAAAATTGTAGATGACAAGTAAGGAGAAATGACATGGTACAAAAGTGACAAGGTGGTCCAAGTGGCAAGTGGAAGGCAATTTATTGCCTGTTAATCCCCAAATGGCACAAACAACAAGCAGCAGGGTCTATGCATTTAAAAAAGGGGACAAATTTTGATCTATTGGCAAGAAAGAGGCACAACCCATGCTTTTACATTAAAGCTCAAATGCCAAATTCAAATTTTGTGATTATATAGCATGGTTCCATTAGGTTTCTTTTAGAATGATAACAACACAATAGTGTTTTCCTCTTTCCAATGGGACGCGACAGGCCAACTTGTCAAAGAAGCACCAAGTTTCTTTATCCTTTCTTCTATATATTGTAACTTCTCATTTTAGAGAATAATCAGTTCTTCCACTTTTGTAAAGGTGTAACTCTGGAAAAATTTCACCTGAATCAAATAAAATGCAGTATGTTACCTCCATTTGGTTAGATCTTTCAAAGTATGCCTTGAGTGTTTGTCTGTGTCCAGTCATTATTTCTTGATGCTCTCACAGGTTCAACACTAGCAGACCTGTTATCTATAAGGCACCATTTCTATAGCTAAAAGGAGAAGAGCTGACATTTGAGAAGACCAAAATAGAAGGAGTCACTTACAGTGTGTATTCCATAGTACCTTAGTGATTTTCTATCTCTTGTGTTTTCATGAAAGCCTCCCTGCCAGTCTTTTGCAGCCTGGTCCTTTTTTCCAAATGTGTAGAGTATGTACGTATTTATCTAGTTTTGAGAGTGGATGTGTGAAGGTTGACCTATTTTGGTGCATCACCTCTTTAGAGTAGGTTTGTTTTCCTGCATCTTTCTCCCTTTTCACCCCCCTTTTATATACCCATATATTTACCTATTAACTTTTGCTGGAAACAACATGATGCATCAAAGGGAGCTAGCCCTTATCTAGAGACTCTCTCCCCTAGCTTCGCTGGTTCCACATGCTAGAGGAGAGTTTCCATGTTGTGAGGAGAAGGTAGGAACCTATTTTCCTACCACTGGGTGCCCTTTCCTATGTCAATAGTTTTGGCATTCTCGATGGGACCCAAGTTTTCAACGAAGTAAAGTATCAGGATTTATGTTGGTCATGTTATAGCAAATCAATTTTTTTTCTAGCATTTGGCAACTCTGAGTTAAATTAGCTAGTTAAGTAGCTTGGTGCCATCAAAAATCATTTTCTTGTATGTATACTTATTTTGCAAAAAATAATGGGTTTTGTTTTCCTTCATATAATTTTGATCAGACTCAAAATATTCAGAAAAATTCCCCAAGCAACTTTCCTAGTCTTCCTCAACCCCCTTAGGTCACTGATCCTAATGGTAACCTCCTGACCTGGGGGGAAATAATGGAATCATGGGGCAAGAAAGAGGAGAAAAAAGGTTTTGTTCAAAACCTTAAAAAAGATAAAGATGCTCCTACCCATGAATCCCATGACATCCAAGAGGCTATCATGAGCAACAATGAAGAAGAAATCATCATTGATGTTCCTTGTGAAGACCTTATAAATATTGGAGAAGATGCAGGTCTTGCATATATGCAGATGTTCCAGCAATTTGAAGAGGAATAAATTCATGGTAAGCTCTCTTCTCCTTTGTTTGATGAACTTCCTTACTATTTTGATGATGAGGTTGACTATATTGAAGAGCCTGAGTTAGAGGAAAATCAGGGGGATACTTTTGAACATCTAGAGGTCCTAATTTTGAGGAGGAAAAGGAGAGGTCTATCTTCCTAGAGGAATGCCTTGAAGAAGTAAGATATGAATAGAGGAGTGAAGTTTTATGGGACGAACAATCATTTTATGAGTCCATTTCAGACATCACCACATTCACCCTTCTTCAAGAAGGCCAAGAGGAAGCAGAGGATGAGTCTGACAAGTTTTTCAATGAGATAGAAGAAAACAAATTAGGCCATGATACATTGTAGAGGAATTGTGTAGATCAAGGGGCTTATGGTGATGAGTCAGTAGCCATTGATTTATTGGTGTGGAGCACCTATATGAGGGACCAGCATTTAGTAGGCTTTCAAGGATGAGCAGAATACATATATGTTAGAAGCATATTCAATTTTGATCCACTCGAATACCAACCAACTCAGGTGATAGGCAAGAGGAGCAAGTCACCATTTCTTTTTTTTTGTTCAGTTATTTGCCTGGCACCATAAGTCTTCTCTCCAGGAAGGGGACCTGAGAAGTTTTCCTTTCGATCTAGGAGGGAGGTGAGCTTTCCTAATTAGCTATACATAATAGTTTGTTTTCAATTTATTTTCCTACTTTCCCTAAGTGTAGTTTGCACAAGTAGTTTTTTTTAATCCTTGTGTGTTTCCCTTTGTGTGTGGGGTAAAGCTTCATGTTTGATTCTCAAATCTTTTAGGCTATTTTTAATTATTTCATCACTACATCTAACTCTGCACCCAATGGATTTTAAGGCAACTAGTTCTAAGCATAGCAAGAATGCTTCCCCTATGAGTCACCATTTGTTGACCAATTCTTGCCCACAGACAAAATTGTGGTCACCTTCTTTCCCCCTGTGCTTCAAAACTAGTCATTTTAGGTTGCAAGTCCATCTTCAAGTTCAAGGCTGCTCGGTTCAAAATCTTGGTTCAATAATGGTTAAACCAAACCGTTGAACCAATTTTTGGTTCAACGGGCTTGGTTCAAATCAAAGGTTCAACATG
Organism: Torreya grandis; assembly: GCA_037957365.1. Lineage (NCBI taxonomy): Eukaryota > Viridiplantae > Streptophyta > Pinopsida > Cupressales > Taxaceae > Torreya > Torreya grandis. The sequence goes on along the minus strand of JARHVA010010638.1, from coordinate 93,900 downwards.
GCAGTTCAAAGTAAAAGATTTCATCAGCTTTTATGCCTTTTGGTTCATTAGCATGCTCAGTTGAACCTTGAACCATTGAACCATTTTTGGTTTAACGGGCTTGGTTCAAGGGTCTGCCCCAAGCCAAAGGGTAGTCAAATGGTAAAAAAAGGGCCCTTTCGAAGGGCAGGCACAACAAAACAAAGGGACTCAGGTAAATTTTAGTTCAAGGCTTGTTTTAAAGGTTTAAATGTTTAAAGCCCTGAATTCCTTCAGACTTTTTGCCTGAAGGAATTACTTCGGACAAAAATTTTGAAGGAATTCGGGTGCGCTTCCAATCAAAGCAAAGGCTAGGCGAGATAATTCCCGTGGACTTTTTGTCCATGAAAAAAAAGTAAAGCCACAATCAAGCTCAGGGAAATTTAACCCAAGGAAATTGTCCATGGACAATTTGCCCGCAAGAGCCCAGGAAAAGTCCAAAGCAAACAGAGATCCGTTGAAGGACCCCGAAGGGTAGGTGCCCTTACGGGGAACTTTCAACCAAGGTAAAAGGGACATTTTGAAGGTGCTGAAGGGAAAATAGCAAAGGAAGATGACCATGGAGAGATAAAGAAGTGCCCGAGAGGATGCCATGTGGACTTGACTGACGTGGCAATGGACCCGATGACATTTTAACAGGACCCGATGACGTCTCGATGGACGTCAAATTTAACAAAATAGTTTAGTCATTGGATCTCAAGCAATGATGCTCGAGAAGCTATCAATTTTAAGAGGATGGAATATCTATTAGTTTTGAAAGCTTGATGGCTAGATGAGCATCAAATTTAGTAGAATAGAATGGCCTTTATTTCCAGCTGAGAAAATATTTCCAAGGAGCCTAGAACGTAGCAACCTGCTAAAAGTTTGCCCTTGAGGGCCAACTAAGCCAGAAGAGGCAAGAAAGATAAGGGACAAATCATAGATGACAAGCAAGGAGAAATGGCATGGTGCAAAAGTGACAAGGTGGTCTAAGTGGCAAGTGGAAGGTAATTTATTGCCTGTTAATCCCCAAATGGCACAAACAACAAGCAGCAGGGTTCATGCATTTAAAAAAGGGGACAAATTTTGATTTGTTGACAGGAAAGAGGTGTGACCCATGCTTATACATTAAAGCTTGAATGCCAAAGTCAAATTTAGTGATTATACAACATGGTTCTAGCAGGCTTATTCTAGAATGATGACAACACAATAGTGTTTTCCTCTTTCCAATGGGACGCAACAGGCCAACTTGTCAAAGAAGTGCCAAGTTTCTTTCTCCTTTCTTCTATATATTGTAACTTCTCATTTTGGAGAAGAATTGGTTCTTCCACTTTTGCAAAGGCGAAGCCCTGGAAAAATTTCACTTGAATCAAATAAAATGTAGTCTGTTACCTCCATTTGGGTAGATGTTTCAGAGTATGTCTTGAGTGTTTGTCTATGTCCAGTCATTGTTTCTTGATGCTCTCACAGGTTTAACACCAACAGACTTATTATATACAAGGTACCATTTCTACAGCTGAAAGGAGAAGAGCTAACATTTGAGAAGACCAAAATAAGAGTCAATTATAGTGTGTATTCCATAGCACCTCAGTGATTTTCTATCTCATGTGTTTCCATGAAAGCCTCCCTACCAGTCTTTTGTAGCCTGGTCCTTTTTGTCAAATGTGTAGAGATGTATGTATTTGTCTAGTTCTAAGAGTGGATGTGTGAAGGTTGACCTATTTTGGTGCATCACCTCTTTAGAGTAGGTTTGTTTTCCTACATCTTTCTCCCTTTTCACCCCCCCTTTTTATATACCTATATATTTACCTATTAACTTTTGCTGGAAACAACATGATGTATCAAAGGGAGCTAACCCTTATCTAGAGACTCTCTCCCCCAGCTTTGCCAATCCCACAGGTGAGAGGAGAGTTTCCATGTTGTGAGGAGAAGGTAGGAACCTATTTTCCTACCATTAGGTGCAATTTCTTGCATCAACAAGAAACAAAAGAGGAGAAAGAAGACTCGTTCTCGGATAGTGACACTTGGCAGCTTCCACTGCACTTCGACACTTAGGCAAAATAAACCCACCCTCTGCTCCAAAATTCTACCACCACATCTAGGGTGTGTAAGAACCAAAATTGTAGTGCTCAACTAAAATTTCAAAAATGACGTAGAGTAAAAATTACTCTACAGTTATTGGCGACCCCTAGACTTTTAAGCCTACTTAAAAAGAACCTGACTTCCAGTGTCAAAATTTTACAGCTTCAAAAGTGTTGTCTGGTAGATTGACCATTCATGGTCAGATAGCACTTACTTGTTCTACAATTCAATGAAAGCTAGATCAAGGTTAATGATATCCTTATGTGAAAATTGTTATAGGATCTAGACCATGGCTTTTAGTTTGAATTCTAGTTAGGAAATAGGAATTAGGATAGCTTTGACTTCTGAGATTGAGGAATCATCTTACAAGCTCTAGAAAATTGTTTGATCCCTCTATTTGGCCAACAAAAATGGTTTGATTTGGTCCACCATCAACACCATCTTTGCATCTGGAAATAGAGAAGGAAGGCCTAGTTGCACTTGATCTTCAATATGCTATCTCATCTCGTCGATGCCTTCTTTCATGACTTCGAAATGGTCTTTGCAACTATTGGCTGTGGCTTCACAACTAAGCACTTAGTTGACCCATTTTGTAGTGGCCATTTTATCAGGGATCCCTATGGCTACCAATGTTGCATCCATTATGTCATAGATCTTTTGCAATAATGAATGGGACTCCATGACTCTTTTGGAGACCATGGCTAGAGTTTTTTACACTGAATCTTCCACCTACTCACACAATTGCTATGCATTGATTAGGAAGGTGAGAAATGGATTGAGCTAGATAATATCTGAAGAGATTCTTTCCCATCCTAACTCATAGAGCTCCTTCACCAGTTGCATTAATCTGACACCTCTTAGCCTATTAGCCAACTCAATTGTCAATTGTGTCATCCTCTATTACTCTGCTTAAAACTGGGATTAAAAAGTTGCAGCCTTATTTTGCTCCTCTAGTAGCCTTTGTTGTGATTAGGTAACTTGCAGCTAAAGTCCTTTGACTCTTCCCTACAACGTTGCATTCTCCTACCTTAGGGATATTGCTATATCTTTTGCAAGTGTGAGCTCTATTTTCAATGAATCATTCTAGGCCTAGACTGCCCGTTGAGTTTGGAGGGAAATAGTATGTTGCAACTGTTTATGCAGACTAGCTATTTCATTGTCTTTCTTGTTTATTTCTTTGGCCAAACTACTATAGTTTGCCTTTTATTTGGCCAAATTAACCTCCATCTTCTGTAGTCTTTTTGATTTCTTTAGATAATCTTCTATGACCATAGAAGTGGATTCGATCAATAGCTCAACTCTATCTTGGGGCCTAAATAGGGACATGTCAATGGCCACTGCATTCATCGTATAGTCCTCTGGCTACATTTGCTCACTCAGCTTGTCAACATTGGGTGACAAATGGGTCACCATGAGTTTTTGTTGTGTAGGATCAAACTATGACAACAAATGTGGGACAACTAGTGCCTTATTCTCTTTAATTCTCTTCTTCTCTAGCTGGGCTTCTCTTGCCTTCCTAACAGCATCGACCTGTGTTTGGAAGGTGGAAGGGGATGCAATATGCCCTCCTGTAAAAGGAAATTCTTGTGGTAGGCCATATTGGATAGCCATTGGTTGGCTAGGGGTGAGCTAAAGGGGCATATTTTTGGGAATGGAGGGGGAGAAATGGGGTAATGTTAGGGCCTGAGGTGATAATGATGGGGTGAATTTTGAAATGGGAATGGAAGCAGTGGCAAGAGGTGTCATTTGGCTGGGTGGAGGCATCATGTCGACAGGGTGAGGAATAGATTGAGAGGGAGGAGGAGGAGTAATACTTACTTGAGGGGAATTTGCAGTGCTCTACATTGGGCACTCTGGAGGCTCCTCTTCCTCCTTTAAATCCAAATGGAATTGCACCCTCTTTCTCTTCTTGGGTGTCTCTACCTCTAGTTGTGTTTGTTTCCCTTCCACCTCTACATTTGATGGTGGTGCTTGTGGAGAAATGGGGACTTCAATCACTCTCAATGATGGGGAGGCTTTTGGTGGTGAAGATACCACACTCCTTTATTATTCTATGGTAGCTATAGCTTGCTCTAAGGTCTATGGTTACTGGCATGGTCCTGCTCTAGCTTCCTGCTCTATCTTGAGTGTTAGTAATTGGCTTGTTTTTGGGCTAGATGTAGGGGAAGGATGCCACTCATCCTAAAGTTCTTCCCATCTTTCATCTGAATCTATGCCTCTAAAATCATGGGTGGTTTGGGAAATTTCCTACCTATATTTCCAATAGGCATCAATCTTCTCCGCATCCCAACCTTTGTTCCTCAACATCTTTCTCAAACCAGAAGTCATCCTGACTTTGGGATCATAATCCCTCTATTTATCATAGAAGGTTTACCATGGCCTATTTTATGGCAGGTGAAAATCTATTAGTTCAACATAGAGACTAGAAGCATCTTCTGCAGGGTTTTTCCTAGTCTCCTAAAAAGGGCAGCCTTCATGTGCAATCTTGGCCCCAATTCTATTGGTCCTCACCATAGAAGCTATGTAATTAGTTGGGTCGTAAACCCATTTGTCCTCAACTAACAAAAACCCTAGGAAGGCCAGCTTCCTCAGTAGCATAGTCTTGGCCTCTCTAGCTTCTAGGCTTACGTTGCCTACCATCCATGAGAGATTATACATTTTCCTCTTCTTCTTCCCAGAGCCATACTCATTATCAACTATTGACACCTGCTTGGTGACTTCCAGGAGTGCCAACCTAAGAGTTAAGGTCTTTGGTAGAAATACTAGTTCTCCACAAAATCCATGGACCCTTATGATCATGTGATGGGACCCAAAATAAAAGTCACACGATATTAGACAACTGACCAGGAGGTTCATAACACTTGGAAATAACTTGTTTATGACAGGCTCAGGGCTAAGGTAATGAAGAATAGGGGTAATGAATAGCTCCCAAAAATTATATGGGTCACTAGTTTTTGATAAAACATGTGTCCATGCAGACACAAGAATGGTCTTTTAGGGGTCAAAAGCTGGGTCATACAGGTTCAGATTCATGTATTAGGTGAAAAGGTTAGGGTTTTGATGTAGTATGAGATGGAACAAAAAGGAGGAATACCTGAATACCCATTTTGATCTAAATTGGGTTAGTTACTCCATGATTGAAAAGGCAATGTGTTTTTAGAAGTTGAGTCTATATTCTTGCATCCTATCGACCATCTTCAGCCTGAAAAGGATGGCCATTTGCTCTACATATACCATTGTGTCATCCTTCATGCCAAAGATGAGAGTCATCATTGACAGCGTGTCTTGGCTAGCAGGTGTGAATTGAGCTCTTGATGTAGGGAGCATGGGTACCATTGTATCACCATTGGCCATTTGTAACTTAGACCTCAAAAACCTTGTTTGAGTGTTGGCATTCACCCACATTCTTTGTATCCTATCAATGGTGGGGAATGTAGCGATATTGTCATACTACAGGGCTAGCATGTCCCTGATAGCTTGTGGGGTGACCTGCATCATGAAGAGACCTTGTTGGATGGTGCAAGATTGTGCATGGAGTAAGTCCGTGCATAATTCAATCACATCAGGGCATGGATGCATGGTTGGGACAATGAATTGAGCTAGTTGTGAGGTCCATATCCTCATTTTGAGTGTCTCACATTGCCTTGTTCTAGCTCTTTGAAGACACCTTTTGTGTGCCCCTTCTCTTAGGTTCTTACTATTGGCTCTTTGCAAGATCGGGTCCATGATTCCATCTGCATAGTCCTTTACCTTTTATGGGTCACAGTTTGACTGACTCCCATAATTCTAGTTCTCAGGTAACTTCTTGATGGTTGCACAGGAATTACGGTATATGATTTACTAGCCAGTAATCTATCGAGATATCTAGGTGTCCCTATTTCTTGTTGTGAAGATGATGTTCCTACCATCTCTATATCTCTTGTGTAATACTTGGTATATGAGCCTCGTGTAAGATAGAAACATGCTTGCTGAAGCAAACTTTACTAGGCACTAACAATCGCAATGAGCAAGATATTTTCATAGGTGTAGGGATGTTTGAGAGTTTTTAAACTTTAAAACTTCCTAAGGGGTATTTATGGGCCTATCAAGTCCCAAATAGCATTAAATTTGGATGACCGTTAGCAAATCCTACTCAATCTTTGAGAAAAAGCAAGGTGGACACGCTATGGGGCGCAAGGTACCTTAGAGATCTCAAAATATTTGGGGAAGCATTAGATGCGGCAAAATTCAAAGAATTAAAAATTTTAAGATGCCAACTCTGCGTTTAAAACACTTATTTTAAAAGAAAAGTAGGAAAATAATAGAAAACAAAATAATGTGGGAATGGGAAACTACCTAACTACATTAATTAATCATCCTTATTTCCATCTGGGATCAAAAATGAACTTTCCAACATCTTCTTTATGACAAGCCAACTTATGTTTCCATACTAGTGATTGCAATGGGTATATCTTTGATGAAATGTCCTCTACACTAACCACACAAATCTTCCTGCATTCAAGTGAGTCTGAGTTGAACATGCTTTCGACATCCATAAGCTCTTCTTGTCCTTGAAAGCCCATCGAATACTGGTTCTTCATGCTATCGTGTGTCATCAAGAAATCGATGGCTGTTGGTTCTTCACTCTGTGATATCCATTATTTTTTGGTTTATCTCCTTCAAATTATAGCTCTATCACATCATCATGCTCCTTGATGACTTCATCCTCTTGCAAGGATAAATATGAAATTTGGCATCCTCTCTGCATACTCAGTTGAGTCTCAAATTTATCTTCTCCATATCTAGCCAGTCCATAGCCTTCTTGAAGGATAGTGTCACCTGTCTCAATGGCTTGATCAAGGGAGTGTCCATGCTCCTCCATATCCTCTTGCAAAGTGAGAAAAAGTCAGAAATGATCTCTTCCTCATTAGAGGTTAAGACAAAAGCTTGTGACTTGTCCTCTTGTTCATCAAAGGGGGTACCTATGGTTATTTCCTCCTTAATGGAATCCTCTTGACTAGCCATGAATTGAGCACACTCCTCTACATACTCATTTGCTTCTTCAAAAATATACTCTTCTTTGAAAAGGGATAAAGAATAAGGGTGTGATGAAAAATAAGAATCTTCTTAAGGAAGGGTGGAAGGGACTTGAGGGGAAAGTGAGGGTTTGGGGTCCTCTTCCCTTGCTACTATCATAGACTCTGTATTATTGGGGAAATGACCTTGACAGGTTTGACCTTGCTCATGAACAGGGGTGGCATATGCCTGATCTAGATTTTGTGGTGGTGGATAGGCATTTTGATAGACTTGGTAAGGCTATCTCTCATGAATGCTTAGCTTCTCTTCAAGAAATGAAATCAATCCACACACATCCAACATCTCATATGTAAGCTCTTACCAATTTTCTCTTTCAATGGGATCCCATTCACTTTTAATCAGATCTACCGCATCCCTTGCTTGATGGATTACATGACAAGGAATTTCTTGGTCATATCCCCTTCTACTGTCAAGCTCTAACACATATTTTTAAAATCCTAGCAATGCTTTCTTGAAGATGAAAATAAGGTTAGGTTGAGCATGGGATGTGACATATTGGGGAGACTGGGCATAAGATTGGTATAGCTCATGACCATCTGTATCATTGTTACTTGACATGATTTCAGGAGAAGCTTGTTCTTGATTAAAAATATATGAGGGAAAATAAGACCCATAGCTATGAGTAACATAATTATACATACCAAAAGGTGATTGATGATACCAAGATTGCTTGATCAGCTGATTTGACTTAGAGTTGTTGTTGGTATTACTAAAAACCTACAAAGGCTAATTGGTCGAAGAACACACCAAAATTTCTTCAACTCCTTGAAAGATCTATCCCACTGGGCATGCCAAAAACTGTTGATGTTTAAAATTACACTAGATTCTAATCAATTAGCAATGGGAAGTTTCAAGTTGTGGGACATTGCAGCTTGAAACTACCTCTAGATTTTAGAGAAGCTGGTCTCTTCTTTTGTATCAAGTGTTGGGGGAAAAGGGATAGGAGATTAAACAAAAATGCAAATTTAGTAACTGAAACCTAACTATGGCGATGCACTTGAGTTTAATCCTAATCCTGACCTGAGCATAGTGAGACTATTATAGGATTCAATTACATTTAAGAGCAGACAAGTACATGATCAATGTAAAATATTGGAATAACAAAAATAGAGGCTCACAATAGGGAATTCTTTTGTTGAGATACAGAGAATGTCAACAAAGGCATAGTGTTCAATCTTCTTAATATAATCTTTCAATCACATAAGAGGTGCAAAAATCATGTACAGTTATGTAGAACTTCCAATTCAAGAAAATGAGATAAAAGCAAATGACATTTCTAATCACAACTCTAGAGAATCTACAACATAGACTACTTTGCAAATGACACAAATAACACCAACCAAGGCATGGAGCTTAATCCTCTTAATTTATTCAACCACATAAAAGGCACATAAACATGCACAATTACATTAAATTTATAACTCAAGAGAATTAAGACAAGAGCAAATGATATTACTAGTCAAAATTCTAGAGAGTCTGAAACTATGAGAAAATTTCCCCCCTCTTTGATTTTACAATTTTTTTTCCTTTTATAGCCTCAGATGTATCCTTCCATCACTCCCCTTCCCACGTAATTCTACTCTACTCTTAACTCATAGGGGATAAAATAGATGGCAAATTCAATGCCTCATATGCATCCTAGTCTTATCAAGAATTGCCCTAACTATGGCATGGTGGTTCATGTCTAGTACCTCCCTTCGCACCTAAATTTCTCATTCCATCACCTATTTGGCCACTCAACTATCTACTCTGCCTCTGCCTATAGGGGACAAACAGATGGCCATTTAATGCTTGTAAGCCCAAAAAATCTACCCAGTGAACTGTTCCATCTACTAAAATTAACTCCAGTCGATTTTCCCTCCATTTTTCTTTTTGGTAATAGATACACAAAACACTCTGTTATGTTGTAATGGGAGAGGAAACTTAGTCAATTTTTTGAAAATCCTCTTTATGGTCTAGAAGGCACTAGAGAATGACACTTGGTGCTTTCTGCTTTCTCTATATTCTTCTCAGGAATGCTCTAACTTTGACACCTATTTCTATCCACTTCTTTGATACTTAGCAGTTTTATCAAAATAAAACTCACTGCATTCTTTGCTCGAGCAACTTTTTAAGAGGGGATGGTTGTACGTGGTAGTCTTTGCATGTTGACACTTGATGCTTCCATAGTCCTTTGAAATAACATCTGAGACCCACCACAATCTTTATTCAGTAATAAGGCATAAAGATGGTCTCTCAGAAGTTGACACGTGGTGACCTCTGCTACTTCTGGGAAGATACATGGCATCTTTCGCTTCTCCTACTAGGGGTATGTGGCATCTTCTACTTCTTTCAGGGATGGAGTAAGAAGGGGCTAGAAGGGTGACGCTTGGCAACATCTACCGCTTTATGGCACTTAAGTAAAATAAGATGATGCCTTTCTATGTTGAACCAAAATATTAAACCCAGGCTTTAAACCAAAGTCTCTCAAAAGCTGAGATGTGGTGACTTTTGCTTTCTTCTGAAAAGTAGTTCAGGACCTTCTACGACTGCCACTTGGCACTTTTTGCTGCATCTTGCTCCCTAGCCCTTCAAAAACCTTTGCTAAAAAGAAGAAACATGGGTACTGATATGATACATGGATGCTGACATGTGGAAGCTTCTGTTTAGTATCTATTTGATATGTGGCACATTTTGCTTCCTTCCTGAGTTGTGAAAAATGCCTCAAACGATGCCAGTTGGCTAGCCCCATGTTTCAAAAAGTGATACTTGGTAGCTTTCACTCAACTTCAAATATCTAGGTAAAACAAAATGAAAGAAACAAAAGAGAAGAAAGAAGACTCATGCTCAGATAGTGACACTTGGCAGCTTCCACTGCACTTCGACACTTAGGCAAAATGAACCTGCCCTTTGCTCCAAAATTCTGTCGCCACATCCAGGGTGTGTAGGAACCAAAATTATAGTGCTTGACTGAAAATTTGAAAATGACGTAGAGTAAAAATTACTCTACAGTACCCATATTTAAGATTAGGCTAAAATAGTGATGGTTAATCACATGGTTATATGTTTTAATCAATTGTCCTCAAAGGGAGAGGGATATGTAGGTAAAGGTGAAAATCTCATAAATAAAGGGATAAGCTGAATTTAGACAAAAAAAGAGTTCAACCCTTGTTTTAACAAAAGAAGGGATACAAATACAAAGCATTGAGAGGCTCAATTTTTGGTTTACCTTCGAGAGGGGAAAAATGATAAGCTTTTGATCCATAATTATGGGTTATGATGTAGGGTCCAAGCAAATTGAAATCAAATTTACCTATTTTTCTTTTTTCCATGTTGTTTACATGTTGATTTTCCTTTAAAATGAGGTCTCTAATTTTGAATTCTCATTTTTTTAGGTGTTTCTTATGAGCACACTTGATTCATTCTTAGAAAACATGAAGATGGTTAGGGTCTACAAGGTGATTCTCATAAAGTAGATCAAGTTGTGCTAGATGTTCTTGATGATAGTCACTTTTAGAAATGATCTCCTCCAAATATATGTGAAGAGAGGGAATCTATAATTTGAGAGGTAAAACTACCTCTCCTCCAAAGACTAGAGAGAAAGGGGTAGTACCCATATAGGTTTTAATGTTAGTGCAATAGGCCTATAAAGTGAAAAGGATGTGTAAGTGACAAACCCAACCTAAAACACTGATTACTTTGGTCAAAATTTTGTTAAGGATTTTATTAGAGGCTTATACCTATCCATTTTCTTGTGAATAAAAAGGTGAATAAAATCGTAACTTAATGCCAAATTCATTGCAAAGACCTTGGAATTGCTTGTTCTTGAAATATTTATCATTATCGATGATGATCTTATGGGGAACACCGAAATGATAGATGATGTGATGGTTAATGAAATTGATAATCTTTTCAACTTTGGTAGAGATGAGAATAATGGATTCCACCCATTTGGTGAAATACTCAGTGGTGGTAATGATATTATAATGAATGAGGATTGATTTCCCCAATAAGATATAAGCCCCATTATGAGAATGGCCAAAAGTCTTTGGATACTTGGAGGCCATGGGTAGGTGTGTGGTGTAAATTAGCATGTTGTTGACACTTTACATACTTATTTATATAATCATAAAATTCTTGGTTAAGGGTAGGCCAATAATAGCTAAGGTAAAAGATGAGTTTAGAAATGGCTAAACCACTAAATTGTCTACCATAGATTCCGTCATGTGTTTCTTTAATAACACGAGAAGCTTCATGACTATGAAGATAATTGAGAAGGATTCTATCAAAGCCATTTTTGCAAAGGATTTCCCCTAGTATGGTGTAATGAGAGGTACTCTAAAAAAAGGTTCTTTGGGCATTTCAAAAGAGGTTGGGAGGAACAATACCAAGGTTGAGGTAATCAAAAGTTTATTCATACCAAATATATGATGGAGATGTTTCTACACTAAAAATGGTTGGAAGGTTAAAATGGATATAATATAGGGTGACAAAGTTATGAATGGTGACAAAGAGTTTGGAGTTGGAACATTGAGATGGGATTTGGGAAGCAAGGAAACCATTATATCCATGAAACTATTGGTAGATCATGGAACTAACTAGATAAGGTAATGATCAAATGATGTTAAGAGTATATCTACAAGTTATTTATAATATATTAAGACATCATTCTTACATTGGTAAGATCCATTAACCTAGTTGACCATAAGTTGGGAATCACCAAAGATGCTAATGGTCTTAATTCCTAAGGCTAGAGTGGTTTGGAGACCTATGACTAGGGATTCATACTTAATGACATTGTTGGTGCATTCAAATTCAAGTTTAAAGGAAAAGGGAAGAGGTTAAACATCTAGGGGAATGATAATAACTATATCAACCACTCCATGCTAGCATTTGGATCCACCGAAGAACATGGCCATTTGGTAGGTGGGGTCTTCTTGAGAAAGAGTCACGATGGACTCATCAATAAATTCAAGAAGTGGTTGATTATCAGGTAGAGTATCTTTATCCAATTGGTTAGTGATGACTTGCCCTTTAATTGACTTTTATTTAAGGAACTCAAGGTCAAAATCAGCTAGAGGCATGATCTACTTAGCCATACATTGGTTTTGGTATGGTTTGGAGTCCATGTACTTAAGTGGGTCAATGTTAGTGATGATGTAGGTTTTTTGATTAATAAGGTAGTGATGAATTTTTGAGGCTATAAAGACAAGGGCAAGGTAAATTTTCTTGAGATGGGTGTACTGAGTCTCATAATCTATAAGTGTTCAACTTATGTAGTAGATGGCTTGATCTCTATTTTGTTTATCATGGTGATCAAGCATTACCCCTAGGGAATGGTTAGTGGTGGAGATGTAAAGGTAAAAGTGTTGATCCTCTTTAGGAGGGGTCAAGACATGCAGAGAAATAAGGTATTATTTGAGTGATTCAAAGGCATATTGGTAGTATTTGATCCATTTAAAAGATGTGTCTTTATTAAGGATATGGTGAAAGGGTTAACACCTATCAAATAATTGAAAGATGAATAGATGGATTGATTGAAGATTTCCTTACAAGTTGTAGAGTTTCTTAAGGTGGGTAAGATGTGGTATCTATAATATTGATTTGAATTTGGTAGGGTTAACCTTGATTCCTCTAAGGGAGATAATAATGCCAAGAAGATTTCTAAAAAGGACCCAAAAATACATTTCTCAAGGTTGAGTATGATGTAAAAATGGATTAAGCATTTAAAGATGATTTTGAGGACATCTAGATGATCCTTGTGATTTTTGGATTTCCCAAAGAGGTCAGCCACATAGCCCTATATAATTTTATGGATGAGGTCATGGAAGATATAGGTCATGGCTCACTTGTAGGGTGTACTAACATTCTTTAAAGTAAATGGCATGAATCTATACCAGAAATTTCCCCATGGGGTGATAAAAGAGGTTTTATGTTGATTTTTAGGATCAATCAAGATCTTATTATTTCCTAAGAAACCATCCATGAGAGATAACATCTCTAGGATAGTTATAAGATCAATAAGTTGGTCAATGCTAGGAAAAGGGAAGTCATCCTTTGGGCAAGAAAATTTAAGGTAAATAAATTTGATACAAAGGTGAAGTCCCCTTGTGGGTTTGGTAATTGGAATGATGTTAGAAACCCATTTTGGATAATCAATGGGTTGGATGAAGTCAATAAATAAGAGACATTGGATTTCCTCTTTAACTAGAAGGGTGATGTGAGGGTGCATCCTATGAAGCTTTTATCAAATAAGATTGACATCAGGATGGGTGATGATGTTATGGAGAGAAATGGAAGGGTCAATCCTAGGCATATCCTTATAAGACCAAGAAAATGCTATGTTACAGTCACAAAGGAAGGAAGGGTAATCCTATTATTCTAAAAAATTTAAGAACTATCTGATCTTGACAATGTGGGGGTTATCTTGAGTACCCAAGTTGACATCAATGGTATATTTGTTCAACATAGTTTGGTTCTCAGGAGGAAGAGATTTATGGATAAAATATTCCCTCGCATCGAGGTAGGTGAGAATGGAATTATCATCCTAATCGTAGATGGTATTGATGGTAGGAAAATCATTTTCTACCATTTTAAGATAGATGAGAGGAAGAATTTTAGTTCAAACGTCCTTTTGATAAGTCAGAGGGCCCAAACTAATGGTATTGATAAAAAAAATTATGTGGGATAATATCAAAATCTTTCAATTTTGAGGGACATGTGATTGGTGAGGATGAGACATCCTCATTGATGATGCAGATGGGTTCTGATGAGGTGGGTTATTATGGTGGTATAAACCCAAGGTTGAGTAAATCATGAGGTTTTTGAGCTTTGATTATGGGTATCTCATGAGTTCCCTATTCATGAAGGCCAAAACCACACCCCTTCCAAGCACACCTATGAAGGTACCCTTTGGTAAATGCATGTTTATTTAGATAAGAGATGTCAAAGGTGAATGGTTGGATATGAGGGGTGTAGAGGAAGAAAGAAGTGGATCATCAAGTCCCTTATAGTTGAAATTGGTTCAATGGTTGGGTGGCCTAAAATGGATGATGGTTCTAATATAAGCGTCATAACTAGGGTCATGATCAAGGTTCCCATACTCTTGAGGAGTAGGGAAAACATCCAAGGATAAAAGATGATACTCCCTAAGTGAGAGATGTTGAAATATGGGTTATAAAGGGGTCTTCTACATGAATTTATGAAGAAGGGATGGATGAGCTTATTGAAGATTCATCAATGATAAGGGTATAATTATTAATAGTTAGTGGTGAGGTAGATGGATGAAGAATAAGAACATCATTAGGTTGTTACATCATATTTTAGGATGTAAAAGGACTAAATTTAGTTGGTATGGTGATGACATGACCTGGTGATGACATGACCTTCATGATCAGATTTGATGCAACTATGCAAAGTAGAAGGGACATAACTCATTACATGGATCTAAGGGTGTTCAATCAAAATATTGTATTGTAACTCACCTTCTACAATGTAAAAGAGTTTAGGAATGGTGAAGGGTCCAAAATGAATATGGAAAACAACTATTACCAAGGTTGTGGCCATAGTATCATTGAAAGAGCAAAGAACCATTGTAGTTTCAGATATGATGTTCTTTGGAAAGTCAAGTTGGTCATAGGTAGGGGAGGAGATAATGTTGTTACTAACCCCTCCATCAATCATCACCATTTTGATATGAATTTGGTCAATGTATGAAATGATGAAGAGGGGAGGATCTAGATCTTTGGGATGCACATAAGGTAATTTTTAATCCTTAAAGGTGACTAGGGTGGAAAGTTGAAGGGCTCTGATAAAGGTTGCAAAGGGTTGAGGATCTTTCGTTTGAACCTATATAGATTATAGAATCATTATCAATGTTTGATAGTGAGGAGGTGAGGTGTTTATTAATTCATATAAACTCATCTTCACCATTGTTTAGTGAATTTGTTTCAACACTACACATTGAATGGATTTAGAAGGACTGGAAGGAGAGGCTCCAAAAATGGATATTTTGGGTTTTGGTAATGGTGAGGGTGAAGGTGTTTGGGTTCAATTGAAAGGTTGAAGGGTATGTCCATGGTATGGAAACTTTTTATTTTCCTTTATATTTCTATTGGGACCTTAATTGGGTAACCATATGAATGATGTGGATAAGAGGAAATGTTGGTTTGGACTACTACTTTAATTGCTCCTCACTTTTAGGTGAGAGTGGGGGAGTAGGTAAGTGTTGGGTAGGTTGGATTTGTAGCTGAGTACGTAAAAAGTTTAAGGGAAGTTAATCTAATAAAAAATCATCCTCATCCCATAGGCTATGGATAGGTGTTTGGAGAGATTTACAGTTCTTCATATCATGTCTTGGTGTCCTATGGTATAAGAAAATCAAATTATCATTGAACACTATTGGTTTAAGATGTGAAGGGTCAAAAGGTTTGATGGGTGGTAAGATTAAATAAGAGGTTTGTAATAACCTTCTTAGAATGGTAAAATAATATTTGATGAAAGGTGTTGAGGGTGTAGGGTTTTTGGTTTTATGAGTGGGAGCCTTATTTTGAGTAGGATTTAAGAGGGAAATTGGAGGAGGTGAAATGGTTTTGGTAGGTGGTTTTAGTTGGAATTATTTGGCAAGTTTAGAGGTAGAATATTTAGAGGTGGAGGATGAAGGTTTGGTGAGAGGTGGAAAGGTATAAGTAGCTAGGTTAGTTAATAATGACGGGGATTTATTTATTTTGGTAGAGGTGGGTGAAGTTAGAGTAAAAGGAGAAGGTTTAATAGATGAGGAATATGTAATGGGGATAGTAGATGGATGGGGTCTTAAAATTGAAGGTAAAAGAGAAGGGGGTGGTATGGGTCTAATTATAGATGGTTTTGGTGGTTTTACCCTTTTTATAGGTTTAGTCAAAGGTTTCTTTAGTAAACTTGATGGGGATAAATCCAACTTCAAATATGGATGAGTTAAGCTAGGAGTAGGAAGTATTCCTAGAATCTTGATGGGTTTGGTCAAAGGGGTATAGGGTGATTTAGAAATTTTAGATTAAGGTGGGTTTGATGAATCCCATATGGTTTTGGAGGAAGGAGTGTCTAAATATGGGGTTGAGGTAATGATCGGTTTGAGGGTAGATGTAAGTGAGGTTAAATTTTCTTGTTTCGTTTGGTAAGGTAGCCCAAGATGGTGCCAAAAGGTGGTCCTGTCTAGATTGGATTAAGAAGTAAACTCTAGATTTTTGGCCAATCTATAAAAAGGTTTATAAATGGGTTTCATTCCTTGGTTATCAGTTTCAAATATTAAACCCATAGGTTGGAGTGAGGGAATAGTTTCTTCACCTTTATCTTGGGTGGAAAGTTTGATGGTTTACGAAGATAGTGTTTGTAGGGGAAAAATAGAGGAGATAATCTCTTCCTTTGGAGTGGTTTCCAAAGAAGGAGTGATTTGTTTTATGGTAGGTATGGAGGGTATGGTTTGTTCAGATGATAAAAGGGAAGTGGTTGCTTCCTTTATTTGGATGTCCCAAAGGAAAGAGTAGTGAATCCACAACTTCCATAAGTGGATTGCAGGAAGAAGTAGTTGAAACAAATATTGGCATAATGGTGGCCTCCTTTGGTTTTTCTATCAAATGAGAGGTGGGTAAGTCAATGGTCTCTTCAATTGAAAGAGAGGGGGTTTCTTCCTTTTTTTGGGTATCTAAAATAACAGAAGAAGATTTCACCACTTCAATAAGTGGAGTGGAAGAAGAGGTAGTTGACATAATGGTTTCCTCAGTAATAAGTTTCATGGTAATAACATTGATCATGTGTACCTCATGAGTGTGAGATGATTTTGGTTGTCTATTATCTTGGTTGGTGGAAGGTGCATGGTTAATAAAAGGTTTTCAAAATATGTGTAATTATTAGTTTGGAGATGCATTGGGATTGTCTAATTTAAGTTCACCTTTGTCGATCATGTTTAAAAAAATAATTTTAAAGGTATTACACATAATAAAATCATGCCCAATAATGAAATGGAAGGCATATAAATAATTTTCATTATACCATCCAGGTGTGGGGTGAGAGGCATCAAATTTTTGTGGAGGATTTATAGGAGGAAGTTAGATGAATTTATCTTCTTTAATTAGTTTATCCAAAATTGAAGCATATGATTCCCCTATGGGAGTATATTGTCTTGGAGTGGTTTAGTTTTTTCTATGATTTTGTTGGTTTGATGGGTTAAAATAATTGGTTTGATTAGGTTGGTTGATAATTAAAGGTGGAGTGGATTATGAGATAATCATTTTTATGGTTACTGTTATCTTTGTATTTGGATGGATTGGACTGATTAACCAACTTTCCTTCTCATCACCCCAACCTAAATTGATTAAACTCTTTGATTGATTTTGTAGCAAACATATTGCTCCAAATCTTCAAGTTTATACTTTTAAAACCTTTGATGAGGCATTTACCATGGAACATAAACTTGAAATTAGACCCATCGATGAAGATATTGTAAAATAAGAGGCTTGGGTGATCAAAGGTTAGGTGAAGGTAAAAAAACCATAAGAGGGGGAGGAATACCAAAGGGTGGATTTGTGGGTGGAACCAAACTAGTAGAGGTATGGTGAGATAAGGTGTTAAGGTAATGTCAAAAGGATATGAGGTTTTTTATCAAGGAATGTGGCAAAATCTACATCACCCTCAACAACTACCTGAAACATCATTAGAGGAGGAGAATGAGGAGGAAAATCCTCAAAATCTAAAGTATAATCCATACAGGAGGAAGAAGAAGAGGAAGGTGGTATTTGGTTGGTTTGATTTTTAAACTACTATCTAGTAAAGACCATGTGAGAAAATAGGAAAACAATGATAAAAACTCACACCTCAAAAAGCAAGCAAAAGAAAAGAATTTAAGGTAATCCAAACATACACTAAAATTAAATTTAGTATTCTTTTTAAATTAATTTTGGATTATGCCTTAGAAAGTGTGAAGAATAAATTTGGCTTGTAGATCAGGTACTAAATAGGAAATCTAAGGTTGGTTTCAAGTTGCATTTAGGTGCTCAATAGAGAAATTTATATTGATTTTTAGTACGTGGCTTGGTATTGGGTCCTACCCCCTCACTTCACACACTATAGTGATAAGGTTGTGAAGTTCTTAGACAAAATATATTAAATTTTAGTGTTTATACTCAACTAAAGATCTGAGTTGGTTCTCCCCTTAGAAATTACCTCCAAGTAGGATTGTCGAGAAAGGGTAAGGTTGACTTCTAGGTGATGAAATCCTAGTTGGGCCTTGTCTCAAGTTTGTTTTGATGTGTTGATTGATTGTGCGGTTTGGTTAAGTGTGTCATAACAAGAGTGAAACTATGATTAATTATGTTGCCTTTAAGTTACTAGATGAACTAAAACTAGTAAGAAATTAATGTAATGCAATGGGTTTATTTTATTCCATAATAAATTTTAAATTTCATTCAATGAGAATAGTATAAAAGAAGAAATAAATGGAACCTAGATGATGATAGGGTCCTGCCAAGAATGCCAAAATGTTTCTCTTAATTTTTTCTCATTTCTTAATTTTGGAAGAAGATAAGAAACTATTAATAAGGGTATGGTAGAAATATCTAGTTGGTGATGCATGTGTAATCCAAACAAAGATGGATAACTAATATTTTCTTAAGAAGGAATAACATACAAATAAAAAAGTGCTAACAAAAGGGGTTGTTATAAAGATAGTTAAGTGGACTACCTAGTGTGAGCTAGATCTAAGAAGCATATGCTTGATAGGAGGCTGTCAATCCATTGTTGATAATAATCAAGTTGAAAATGATAAAGTAAGGTACTTTAATAAAGTAAATGAAGTGAAATAGAAAAATAAATTAGAATAATTATTAAATAAAATGATTAAATATAGTAAAAGTGGGTCAAAACTCATGATAAGGTGGGTGAAGTCAGGTTTAGAAAATCAAAAAAGGGTCTATGAAAAGGCAAGAGCATAGAAAGTTAGGTTTGGATGGGGTTAAGGGGATGAAAATAACTTTGTATTATTTTCTTCCATAGTGACCATCGATGTTTGGGTGAACCGTCAGTGGTTAAGTTGACCATTGATGGTTAGATAACCATTGGTAGTTGGGGTGACCATAAGCAGTTATGCTAACGATTAGTAGTTGCCTATGTATTTTTGAATATACCCAAAAAAGAGTGATAAAATATGTAGGTGGTCAGATAATGTTTCTATTAAGGATTTGGTGGAGAGGAAATAAGTTTCAAATAGGTCTAATTAGGCTAGGGAGATTAGAAAGCCAAAATAACAAAGAATAAGTAGAATATACCTATAGCTTTCTAGATGTTTTATAGTGGAAGGTTTAAGAAATTTTTATAGAATAACAATACTTTGGACTCAAAATAAAATTAGGTAGAGGTTCGGGTCTCTTTTTTTAATACTGAGTTACTGAAGGAAGATTAGATGCTAGAATACTTGAATATCTATGTATAAGAAGATTTTATGGCTTAAACATGGATCCATTTCACCTCCAACTCCCCTCAATTCTATAGGCAAAGAGAGATGGAGGATGTAAGGATATATATAGGGTTAGTTTGTTGATCACAATAATTTGATGTGTTAAGAAGTTGAGGAGGTGAGGACCTGACCATCAAAAGTTAGGCTAACCATTGACAATTAGACTGACCATCAATAGTTGAGTGGTCAAGGGAAAAAGGGTCAAATTAATTTAAAAGGGTTTGGTTAAAAGGTTAATCTATTAGGTTGATGAGTTAGCTAATTAGGTGGTCAACTAGACTCAAGGTCTGATAGGGGTCCTAATGTGTTTCGACAACTAGAACTATCATGTGTAGTTTTCTAGTGTCTACAAGAGAGGATAATTCTATCTAGTTATATTTCATTTAATTACATGATGGTGAGGTACTCTCTTGGAACATTGAGATTCTATTCAACATGGAAGAAGAAGAAAATCAATCTAGTTCACATGGGTTTGATCTTGATGAAGAGGAAATAGAGCTTGAAATTAAGGACATCACTCTTCATGGCTAAGGGGAGTTGGTGGAAGGTCCTAAATCAATCTAAGATACAAAAATTTAGGTTTTGAGAGACATTTCAATCCTTACCAATGAAACTCTAGTGTAAAATCATTTCCAAGATAACTCAATTCAACCTCTTGGGAAAGGCTTACTTTCTAATTAAGATTGGAGGCAATAAATCAGTCTTGAAAGGAGTAAAGAAGAGATGAAAGAAGAGTTATTTTTGGATGAGCTATAGGACTTCCACTCAAGCCTTGACATTAAACCAACATCTCTTAAAAAAGAGATGCATGAGAAACATACACAACAGTGGAAGTGGATTTGTTTCCAAGTCAATCACTAAGATAAGAGCATCCTAATAAGCATAATTATGAATAAATAAAACACATATATGAGGGTTTCCCTAATTATTAAAACCTTTTCTTGTCAATAGGTTTCCCTATAAAGTACTTGGCCTATTTATAGGATAACAAGGAGAAGTCATCACATGTTATGATTGATCCATAGCACAAGATTAAGTGTTAAGAAAGATATAATCATATTATATATCCACTCCAAGGTAACTATATTTCTAGTGAAATAAAGTGGGTAAGTGAGTTTGTTTTTGTCTTTGCAGAAGTATATCACTAGTTCATTGAGTACCCAATCTTTTTCCACCTTTGGTTGGTTTCCCTCATGCAATAAAATCACTCCATGTTGAAAACGGTTACTAGAGTCAAGATTTAATCAACCTATTAATTATCCTTAATTGGTAAATATAATACCTATTGAAAAACCTTAGTGATAGATAAAATGTTTTATGAGCTATCATAATTTAAATAAAGCTTGACTAGATGATGAATTCCCTTTACCAAATATTTAAATGATTCTAGATTATAAAGATGTATATGAGATATTTTCATTCATGGATGGTTTTTTAGGATATAATAAATTCAAAAATAATATCTAAGATTAATATAAAACTTCATTTATTACACCATGGGGATTATTTTTATATAGTGTCATATTTCAGACTAAATAATGTTGGAGCTAATTGTCAATGTGTTATAATGCACATTTTTCATTATTACATACACAAGATAATGGAGGATTATGTAGATGATTTATTTAAAAAATTAAAAAACAAGAAAATCATGCCATCATTTTATAACAAAATTTTTAGTCCCTACAAAAATACTATGTACACTTAAATCCGCACAAATGTGTCTTTGTTTTCACTTCTATAAATTTATTAGGATACATTATATATCAACAATGAATTGAATTAGATCCTAAAAAGGTAAAATATATTTTAACCATGCCTCCAAAAAAATGGTTAAATAAATTATGATATTTTCAAAGAAAAATAAAATAAATTAGATGTTTTATGGCTCAAAATGTAGATAAACACAACCATTTACACTATTATTAAAAAATGATTCAAATTTTAAATGGGATGACAATTATAAAAAAAAAATTGGATATATTAACACAATATGATGATGATAATAAGGAAAATGACATATATTATAGTAATATATCTTTGCTTTACTATGAAAATTATTATAGTACTATGTAAAAATTGTGTTTTGCACTAGTTTTTGCCATGTACCAATTATTTATGATCTTATATATGATTTCAATTCATATTATGTTTATGAATTCACTTTTACCATGTATTTTTATGAGTATAAATGCACTATAGGTATTAGTGTTGGTATTGCCTTCATTACACCTGAGGCCAACCTATGCCATTTTCACATCATTTTGTGTTCTTTAAAAAATAACATAGTAGTATATAAAACATTAATATTTGGTCTATATATAAAATGTACATTAATAATAATATATCTTAAAATGTGTATGTAAAATATAATCTAGTGGTTAATCAAGTATAATACATATACCAAATAATATAATAAAAGCTAGTTCCATATAAATAATTTTTACAATAATTAATGACACATTTTGAATACTTTATCATAGAAAACATACCTCAAAAAATTAATTTACATGCAAATTCCATGGATAATTTGTCTTTATTTATCCCTATTGATATCAATTATGATCATCCTATTTTTATTATACAATAGTTACAACAATCATCAATAACTATGACATAGATAAAGGGTCTAGAAGAATTAACAATTACTCTAGTGTAATTAATTCAATATATATATATATATATATATATATATATATAATAATAATAATAATAATAATAATAATAATAATAATAATAATAATAATAATAATGAAACATTTTTAAGGACTCTAGAGCCTAAATTTGAGCTTAACATCATCAAACTAGTTCTAAAGCAAATCTTCTAAGGAGGTATAAACATGGTTTTTGTCATCTAATGTGAATTTATTACTTGTTTCCTACATATGTTAACCCAAGTATGAGATTATAGTTCTTAATTTTTGTTGTGATTTCATTCACTAATGTATTGATTAACCTTTCTTGAATTTCTAATCTACATAATTTTTTTTTTTCATTAGATGTATCATTATATAGTATTACCACCTTATTTACATACATCTATATAAGGTGGTAATACTATATAATGATACACCTATTAAATTTTTTTATGTAGATTAGAAATCCAATAGAGGTTAATAAATATATTATTGAATGAAATAAAAATAAGTACATAATTAAAATCTCAAGCCCAATCCCTAGGTTGAACTATGTGGGAAAAAAGTAAGAAATGTACATTTAAGAAGAAAAAAACTATGTTTATACATCCTTAGAAAATTTGTTTTATAAATAGTAAATTGATGTTAATATTTAATTTAGGCTATGGATTCCTTGGATATTAATTTTTATGTGCATGGGAAACACCTCTCCTTATTGGCACTTGATTCTTCGCTTGGATTGGCTTTGGCATGAGAATTGGTTGAAGCTCCTTGTATAATTTGGCAGAGTAAGTTTGTATGAAGAATATTGATAAATTAGAGGGATGAGGCTTGTATTTATATATTTATTAAATCATTATAAATTTTTCATCTCATCTCAAGATATAAGGTTAAGAGTCAATTCTCACCCTCATCAATTTAGGAGGTTGAAAGTGTAAGAGACTTCATTAATTGAGACTTAGAGTATGTAAGAGGGGTGTAGTATATTCAAATTATAACCCATTTTTGTGTTTAAGTGAGGTGTAATAACTTGTTTTGAGTCTATAACTAAAGTGTAAGACATGCCATAAACTTTTATTTCTTGCACACTTTGCCTTATGATGTCATTGAATTATGAGTGAATATTCCAATTTTGAATTTAGGAAAATAGGATAATTTTAAATTCATGGATTTTCCTATTAGATGAATAATTAGGCTTGATTAAGTGGTATTAATCAATAATTATAATAATAGTGTATTTTTTGAAATGTTTATTTGTCAATCATGTATTAACTTAATTTTCATGTGAAGACACTTATAAATGGTTGATTTAATTTAGAATGCACTAGAAGAGATTAATGATGTAATACAATCCATTACCTTAATTAGGGATGTGTGATTATGATTTTGGGTTAAAATGGTTGTTTTTTAGGTCACTTATGGTTAACCTTATATTAAATTATATAAAATCACTCTTTATTATAGTTTAGACATGGAAGTGATTAAAATGAAGTGTTTACATTTTGCCCATGTTTGAGAAGGTGTTATGAGACACTATGAACAATAACATATTTTCAAAGAATGAAAAAGTAAATAAAAATATTTTTTTAGTGCTTGAATACTAATGTATTCACTCTTTTATTTGAAAAATTATGAGTCAATAAACTCAAATTGATGCTTTAAAGGGTGCTTTATTATCCCTAGATACCTCGTTGAGTGAATGTTTAGGAATGACTTAAAAATGGACTTGCCCTCAAAATGAAGAGGAAGAAGAAATAATGGAAGAAATTAACCCATCAATAAAATTAGCGTACCTTAACTAATGCTTACATGATTTTATTATCAATGTTAAGAATAATAAAAACAGAATTGGCCCCAAGATGGTGGGAAGTGGGAAAGATGCATCCCAAAACAAAAAAAACACACTTTTACTTTCCCTAAACATAACTAAAGTGGCAGGCCTAGAATTATAAGAAGTACTAAATGATGGACTTGGTCATAAATAAGGTTGTCTTAGTTAATCAAAATAATGTGCCCCAATAGGGTGGATTTGATCATTGATTCAATGAGCTACCCCCAGTAGGGCATATTCTAAATTTTACAAATGACGATTGGGTATTTGATTAATTGGTTGGAAAGTATATCTCAAGGGTGTAACCTAATACAAATGTTAATGATGAATGAGCATAGATGTAGGTGCAATGGTATAGTGATTGTTCAAATAATGGAAAATCCATTAAAAATCATGCATATGAGAATGCTCAAAAGTAATGGAAGAGATAATGAAAAATAAAAAATATGAATCTTTGTATATGATAATTTGTTTATATGTATCATAAGTAGAATATACCTTAGTCATTGGTTTCAGGGATCACAATTGAAAATAATTCACCAATGATAAAAACTATGATGACAATGATGTTATATGCCAATGGAGTCAAGTATAACTGCATGACAATAAACACCATAAAGATGACCCTACCAAAAAAATAGACTAAGTGAAGATGATAATAGAAAAATAGAAATGAACCAACAAGAAAAGAAGAAAACAAACATAAATTGAAAATAAAAGTAATAAAAATAACTTTTTTTAATGAAATTACTTAGATGATTTGTAACAGTAGAATTATATAACATAAAATTAAGAGTATAATAAATAGATCCACAATAATAATTACCTCAAGAGAATAATACTTTAATATTATGACTGAGCCACTTTGAGGAGGCAACCTCCACATCAATGCAATCAGAACATTTTTCATAATAGGATGATAAAATACTAACTCATACCTCTTATATATACTCTACTTATCCAAGGTTATTCCATAGGCTAACCATAATAATAATATATAGAAATTCAACAATATAATATGAAAGTGTGTAATCCACAAGTAAATGTAGATTAATCTAAAGCATGGAGAGAGAAATACATTCATAAGACAACAAATTCAAATATATCTAATAATAAAAGAGGACTAAGAGTTAGGAATACTTACCTTAAAGATGAACACTTAGAGCCTCAATCTCTCCCTTTGCCAATGGTGATTTTCAAGAGGTCATTTTGGTTTGTAAGGATAAAAAATATAGGTTAGCTCTAGGATACAAGACTTTTCATATGCACCCAGAAGATTTTTCCAACAATTCAATATTCTTCTATCCATAGGAAGCATGAAAACCTAATAAATTACTCCTCAAGTAGAATGGTGGATAATCAGATGCATAAATGAATGATTTTATCTATTGATTTCTATTGTAAATGGGTTGATGAATGTGTTTATATATTCATAATTAACCATAAACCCTTTCAAAGTTTTAGATGACATAGTCAACCTAATTGACAAATTTATTTAGTAAATAAATCAGCTAGGTCCTAAACAAAGTTGGTTGCATTGACATAGTCCCATAATGTGTCCATTTCCTATAATAGAGTTATACCATTAGAATATGTTCAGAGGATGGTAAAAAAAGGTTTTGGCTTAGGTAGGATCCATTTGACGTGGTGAATTTTTTGGAGGAGTGTGGAAGGGAGGTGTCAAATCTTAGGGAAATACATAGGAAGGATTTGTGTTGATTGAAATTGGGAGTATAGGGAACAATAATATATAAAAGTACCAATGGTCTATCCACCACTTTATAAATGTACCCTTTTTAGGAATGCATTTAAATAAATTTACACTTGACTAACTCTTGTAAGAGATAAAGTATTATTAATTGATAAAGATTAAAAATATTGTGTGTATACATATGCTCCACTCGAAGCTCATCACATGTCATGTAGTTGTAACACAAGATTGTGCTTTGAAAAAGTAACATGGTAACACAAAATTTATCCAAAGGTTTTTAGAGTATATATTTCATGCATTTTCATTCATTTTCTTATGTCTTCTAGTGTATTAGCTAGATTTTTTGTCTTGTAGTGGGTTTGTCCTATATGAGGATTTATCCCACATTTGATAGAATATATAGATTTGTATTTATTATTACATATATAAGCAAGTTCTTACCTTTTTAATATCATCTCATTATTTCATATTCTAAATAATAATTTGATTTTATTTGTGTTGCATTTCATTTGTTTTGCAGTTATTTATGATGTTCTTATTGATAACTCTTCAGATCTTGGCTTCATGAAATGTTTTTACCATTCCTAATGTGGTACTTGAGACTCAATAGTTTCAAACATCCTCTTAAGATTTAAATATTTATAAAATATTATTCTTATTTCATCCTCAACATTATATTTCCAAATCTACATGCTATATGGGTGTTGGAATCTTTCTTGCTAATGCTTTGTTGAGTTTTGTTTTATGGTTATGTTTTCTTTCCTTGTTTGCAAAATATGAGGTGGAACATTGATATAATTGGCTTGGGGTCATTTTTCCTCAATAAACATTCCACAAAATAGGATATGAGTTCTTTACAAAGAGGAGAGGAGGTGCTGGGAAGTGGCAAAAAAGGCATTGGAATTCCTCTTTGGAGATAGGCATGGAAAACTAAATATTTGCATTCTTTTTTTTTGATCATTTACTAATATATTCAAGGAGAGGTGAATATTTCTGATATATTTCATATAAACAAGGGAAAAAAATGTTTAAAAAGAGGTGTTTAGGACTAAATTGCTTATTTTGTAGGTTTAGCATCTTTGACCAACATTTTGCCTACTATTTTTGGAGCTGCTACATGGAGTTTCAAACCCAAATTTTTTGGTGGAACATTGTAGACTTATTCCAGTTTATATGGTGTAATTTTTAATATGAAATCATTTTTTTCTATTTTTAATCTATTGTTAAAGTGTTGAAAGGAGGCATTGTAGGTTTAAGCTTGTGTGCTGGGGTTGCATGGAGTTTTATCCATCAAAGATGGAAGATCTTCTACGTAAAAGGAATTGGAAAGAGAAGACCTAATTTGGTTCATTGTGATGTAATAAAATCACCAACACATGTTACATATGGGTCTAATTTTCATGTTTTGAGTTCTAGTAGGTTTTTTGATCATTTTAAGTTTATAGGAGTTACTATTAGGTGTTATAACTTGTCAAAATTTGAATTTGAATTATATTGGACTTTCCTACCAAATTATTATTTTGAATTATTGAAATTTCATAGAGTCTCCAATATTTTTTAAGAAGTTACAATGTTTTAATTGGTGTGGTTATGCCTTATAAATGTGTAAAATATGTTCTAACACATACATGACTCACATGATGAGTCACTTTGGTAAGTAGGTTAGGTAGTTGTGCACTCCCAATGTACAAGAGGAGTTACATAGGTAGTTAGGATAGTTTTACAATAAAATAAGTTTTTAAGTTTAGTTTTAAGATAAGTTATTTAAGGTAGACTCAAAAGTTAGAGAAGGGGTTGGATCCAAAGAGAGTATGTAAAAGAACCCTAAGAAAAAATGAAAAGATAAATATGATAAATATGATAAAGAGATGTGTTTGTTACCATTGAAATTATGGTGAATGGATTCCCTATTTTTTTAATTTAAATATTATTTTATGTTATTTCTAATGTATGGTTAAGTAATTCAAAAATATACCCTATTTTTCCTTAAGTAGTTAAACTTTGTTGTGAAGACTAAAGGTGAGAATTTCAGGAAGAAAAATATTGATAATCATTTGGAATGTATAGTTAATATCTCATATGAATTATTAATATCTTAATATCCATTAAATACTATTATTTATTGTATTGGATAAGACATTGAAAATTTTCAAACCAAGATCTTTCATACTCTGTGTTTTCCTGAATAGATAAACCTACATAAACATTGTCAATGATAATTAGTGATAAAAGGCTAGTAATTTTCACTTGTAAATGTTTTGGAGAGTTCATAATTTATATTTATAATTTATTTTATTATATTTTATTTGTTTCCCATATGGTTTGGTGAGAAACCTAAGACAAGGCCTATAGACTGTTATATTTTGGTACACAATCAAATAAGGTTCTTGAAAGAAATCTTAGATAGAGGTAATGGAGTGGCAATATATCCATTCAAGGAGGAGTAAAAAGTGAACACAAAACTTAAACAACCTTTAATAATTCTTAAAACCTCTTGAGATAAGTGAAAATAAATTGTAAACCTTCTCAAGTATTTGAAGTCAGTAGGAACTGTATTCTAGGGTTTGGAAGTATAAATTGGTATTCAAGAAATTCTAACCATCCAATCCTCATGAAATGGTGTCATCAATTAGTATTTATGTTGTAATAAATTATTTTTGGTTTTATAATTTGGTAGGGTACAAATATATACCATTATAACTGATTGTGTATGAAAATGATAGACATTGGCCTAATAGGCCTAATCTGAGGCCTTAAAGAGATATAAATAATGATATAGGGAATGTATCATGGAGTGAAACTTTGTAGAAGTCAATAAGGACATATAAGGTATTATAAACTAGTCTTGGTTTTTCCATAAAGGAGCATACTAGTCCATAAAAAGTAAAAATCCTTAAAAATGCTACTAGGAATAATAATCAATAGATAGTAGAAGGGTATGATGTAGATATATGAACTAAGGAACCTTAAGGAAGGAATAGAGGTTAAATAAATACCAAATAAAACTATTCAAATCCCTATTAGGGCAAAGGAACTGTTGTCTAATTTTAGCCCACATACAAAACTACTTAGATGTAGATTTGTAGTCTCTACGAGGTCCTGATACAAAGAAAGAAGTAGAGTTCCTAATTGCTCAGATGATCAAAGAGATTTAGAAAAAATTTGGATGGAATGAGTGGAGCAAAATAATCATGTAACTTGAAAATATTTTGAAACACTTTAAGTTAACTTAAAGTGTAAATTGTCAATTTCTAAAGGATAGGTCCAGAGTTATTGAGACCTTATGGGGTGTGAAGAGTGGTTATAATGACTATATAAGTGCATGGTATTCATCTATTTCTTCATTATGTTCATATAGACATTTTGGGTTTAGTGGTAGAAATTTTGAGCAGGTAGTTTGCTAATGTTTTAATTGCCATGTGTGGATAAGTCAAAGAGAATTGGTCATATGGTTGTGATCACATTAATTCCAAGTTACTATGCACTAAATTTTAGGACATGCATCTAAGTGTATAAAATTTTATTTAGGTCCAAATTTAGCCTCTCAAATGAAATTTGCTAAGTTTTTTTACTTAGCCAATTTGTGAAGGAAATCAAATAGAGCCGAGTGGTTAGTTTGATGATTTTATATCTCACACATGTGGTAGGCTCAAGAGAAAATGATCACATGGATTTATTCATCTTTGTACTAAGTTTTTATGTGATAATTTTTAGGTCATGTAATGAAGTGAAATAAAAGATATACATGTCCAAAGTTGGGCTCCTAGGTAGTTTGATAGTGTTTTCCCTTACTTAGCTGAATGAACCAAATCATCATTAGGGAAACATGTATAATTATATAGGTGAGATCACTTAAATTTTTTGAAAATTTACTTAAAAACCTATTGGGACCAATGGATCAAGTGGGAATAATCCTTTTAATATCATGAACATCTCTAGTAAATTTGGTCCCTCCATGATTTTTGCATTCCAAGATATAAATCTTCAAAGTTGGTCAAATAATACGATATGTCTATGTAGATATCAAATTTAAGCCACATCAAAAATCCATTAGAACTTAAATTTAATAATGTACATGATGTCAAATATGTCCTTGCAAATTTCAAATGATGGTTGTACATATGTCAATTTTAAGACCCGATAAATAGCTTTTTGTTTTCAAACTAAAGTAGATCCAATGATTAGTGCTTATTCATACCAAGGCAGATAGATAGAGTGAGATGAGTCAAAAGGTCAAGGATATCAATAATTCACCATGTGGCATAAGTGTGTAAATTAGATATAATGATAGTGGATCCTGAAGGCAAACATAAAAATACCAATTGGTACTAGTTTGGATAGGTTGACAAGTTAAGGGAAAGATCAATGGCTCTCACTCAATCATATAGATCAAGATCAATAGAGTGATATCGGTCAAAATTTTAAATAGGTTGAGTCATGATCGATGACTAATAAGCATAGGATTAATCTTAGGATATTTTAACAAAGCTTAATAGGACAGTCTTTGACCCAATCAAAGTAAAAAACAAAATAACTGAGTCTAAACATGATTTGGGTTAAACTAGATGGACATTTAAAGGATCAGGCTCCACCATTAGAGATTCATAGAGATATAATAGTTATTTTAAAGATAATATATAGATAAAAGGTTGATGAATATTTTTCAAAATGAGCCCTATGTATACATAGAGCTCTCAGTTTTCCCAAGGTTTAAAGGTAGAATAGGTTTATTTAAACCTAAACATAGTCCAAGAACCAGGCTACATAGCCTAAAATTTTTCATCAATATAATAGATATATGAAAACCAATAAATTAGATTGGTTTTTAGTCTATAGTTAATATATGTCTAGGTTGGGATGGGTACATAATATAAACAAGAAATGAAAGAGTGCCTTATCTTTGAAAATGGCCACATCCTAGACAAGTAAGTACAAACCACTACTCAAGAAGAATTATGCATGGCTCTGTCATACCCCATGAACATGAGGTGATCCATTAAATTTAAGAAATATTATTCTAATGTAATTTGATTTTGATTTACAATATTAATTTATATAATAATAAAAAAATTGACTTACAAAATATGAATTAAACAAAATAATTCACAACATTCAACACATTATTTGATAATGGAGTTTGACACGAAGGCCTACATCTCATGGTCCAATATCGATTGATGTATTATAAACATGCTTGAAAATTACTTAAAACATCTCCAAATTGAAAAATTAACAACTATAAAATTGTTCTATGGGTAAAAATAATGTTAGTCTCTTTTCAAACTTTTTGCTGATTTTTCCTCTTGCACCCTCTGCGAGCCACACAAACTCCTTTTATATAATCTTCTAGAAAACTTTCTTGATTTTGATTTTTGAATTTCCTTCAAATATGAGTCTTATTACTTTATATAGTGCTTCATCCTAAGGTATTATAGTGGGATCCATATCCTTTTATCCCATAATGCACAATTCAAATCCCTCCTCAATGGTTTTTGATGGTCAAAGTTATCCTTTGTTCCACATTTGTAAGTTGAAAGGTCCATGAGATATGTGTTTACCATGAAAATCATGGTTTATAATGAAAATTTATTGGCATTATCTTTCTTTTTCTTGGGCATGGAATTGGCATATGAAATACGTGGTTTTGTCGTGTCATATATGTGGATATTTATGGTTGTTTGGGCATGTAACATGAATGTAACATGGGGTCACTTGGAAACTTAAGGCATGACATGTGGAAAATATGTTGGGTATAATATGTAACATAGGATTGCATTACATGGTGAGGTGGATATGTTACATGGAAATAGTATGGTTATTTGGTTTGTTTAGAACATTTAGAATATTTAATTATAATATAGTTAAAATTTGACCATGACAAATAATTGATTGGTGGAAAGCAACATGGTGGATTGAGGACCCACCAAATGGTCTAATCCCCTCTCACCACTTTTTATCCACTTTCCACTTATCATCCAATCACCACTTGTTGATGTTTAATTGGATGTTCTATCTAAACCTCAAATTTTTTTACTTGCCTACTTTGATCTTCAATGTGTGATAACTTGCACATATGGGCTCCATTTTGTGAACTGTGAAATGAACTAAAAATATCTTGGCTAGATCTTTGTCATGAAAATCATCATATTAAAATTCAATGTCTTTTTTTGGAGTGAATATGGATCCTTTCAAATTAATTTTTATCCTCATAATGAGATAAAGTAGAAGATGACAAGTGGAGGGTGGCATGCAAAATCAAAGAAAAGGAGGATCTAGTGGTTGGAGAGGTAGTTAGAATATTTAATGTTGATCATATCCCTTGGAGATAATTTCTCCTTGAAATAATCATGACTCATCATGATAAATAATCATTTGTCTTCTAGTGGATCTCTCAACCAATAAGAATAACTTGAAGATTACTAGAGTAAATGTAGGCTAGCTAATTGATGATGGATTAGTCTTAATTGGAACAAAAGGTGATAGTTTATTTAATGATCATGGAAAACATGATCCCCTATTATCTCTCTCTTTTCCTTCTCTATATTACCCATTATTTCCATTTCAAATCTCTCTCTCTCTCTCAGATTCTCACAAAGACTCTTGATTTTGAGGAGTAGGGACACTCTATGAGATATTACAATATATGATCATCTTGATTAGACTCAACCCTATAAAGCATTTTTAATAACTACCTATTAATGTAATATTGGACTTTATTTACCTATCTTTTGACTTAAATCTATGTTTGGTGAGTTGTGCACTATGGCATTATGTGAAGGAGAATCTTCCTCGTCCATGGTCCTTCTTTCTGACCTTATTTAAGGAGTTTTCAATGATTTTTTATAGGTCTATATTAAAGTTATTTCTTCCATTAACATGATATTTTAGTGAGTATTATAACTCATATTTTTTTACATTCATTGCTTCCTCAATATATCACATGAAACACATATGCAATCATCTTGGTCTTGAGATTGTGTGAGCTAGTATTTTCCTTTGTAGATGTAGTGTGGTTCAAGATTATGAGAGTTCCCTATTTTTATTTGGTGAATCACCTATTTAAATTTATT
Organism: Torreya grandis; assembly: GCA_037957365.1. NCBI lineage: Eukaryota > Viridiplantae > Streptophyta > Pinopsida > Cupressales > Taxaceae > Torreya > Torreya grandis. The sequence continues at coordinate 61,034 of JARHVA010010638.1, read as the reverse complement.
AGGAGTCCTTTTCCCTTTCTAAAACTTTTCCTTGTGAATCATTAGTTTATCATTAGTTTTAGGTGAGCATCAAAGAGGAAGCCATCTTACTCTAAAGGTTCAACACTAACATATGTAACCCACATCCTAAGGTTGTTCTCATAGTTATACTAAAATTGGAAAGGGCCTAAAAAACCCTCTTCTAAAGGTTGAAAATTTGAGTTGTAATAGTTTTGGCATACCCAATGGGGTAATGGTCCAAAAGAGTGAAAATATTATTAGTGTGTCTTTCCTCTAATTAGCTCTTGGAAGTAAGCAAGTTAACATCAATGGAAACTCTGAATCAAATCTTCTAGTTATAAGTATCCTAGGTGCCTAATCACCATCATTTGGTATGTATCATTACTATTTTAATCAAAATGTTTATTCTCTTCATCAACATCACACTTATTAGGCAAATAATGTTTATGTATTCCCACAAGTGGCCCTCAAGTAGCCTATCAACCTTAACATGGACTATGTCCTCTTTATAACCCTAAATATGACCAAGGTCAGCCTCCTTTGCATTCCAATCAGTACCCTAATTTCCTTTGTGAAGACCAATCTTATCCTATTACATCCTTGTCAGGAATCAAACAAGCATTATTAATTTATGTTGAGTTGTTAAAGGAGATTGGTAGGGGTTTGGAGTTTTCTCTAGTTATCCCTATCCATGTTATACAAGAGGCAAAGAGTGATCTTTATCTAGTCAATAATATATGGTCAGATTATGAGGGTGAAAGGTGGTCATATTATGAGAATGAGGAGATAATTATGATGAGAAATATCATCTAAAATGTGGACAATGTGTTGATGTCTTATGAAGATTAGCAGGCTCATTTATATTAGTCTTATGTGTCCTTTCCTTTGTAAGATCCAATTAGTTTTCCCTCTCCTACCCTAATTCCCATTCCCACTCAAGAGAATGAATCCTTTCCATCATGGGTCTTCTCTAATAAATTTGATCCTGACTATATCATGTTGTCACTTATGAGACCACCATCTCCTATAAAGGAATAGAATTTGCCTACTCCCTACTCATTTCCCTCATGGAAATTAGTTTAGAAATGCATAGAAAAGAAGGAGGTGTTGGTTGGGGTAGTCTAGGAAGCAATCTTGAAGGAGTTATTTGTGCCAAGAGTATATCAAGCAACCATATCTCAACTCAATGAGCTTGATGTACAAGAGTTCCAATACTCTCTCTCCTTTCCTCAAGAGCCATGAAGGAATATATTCAGAGTCCCTAGATAGAAGGACACTTACCTAAGTTTCAAGCAAGGTGAAATTATTCACCTTCTCACCATATTCCTCTTGTAGAAATAACCTATTTTATAAATAATAAAGGAGAATATTTTATTCAAAGTTAATTTTGAAGAGGAAAATGCTAGTTTCTATGATGAAGAGATCATGATAGATAGTCCAATTCATTCAAAAGGGGAGGAGTCAAGTTTTGATCAGACTTCTTGGCATGGATTTGATGAACTAGAGATTTAAGGTATTATTGATGCCTTCATATTTTAAGGGGTATGCACCTAATCTGAATCTAAGAGGAAAGGAGATTTTAACTATTCCCAAGAGATTTCATTTGGTGTGATTTTAGATGAAAATGAGGAAGAAATAAAGAAAAAGGAGGATCATGATGAGGTATGACAGTAGTTGTACCATGACTTCATAGATTAGGTAGAGGTTCTAAACTAGCCTATGCCTCCTCCAAATCTTGAATATGAACTTGCCAATTAGGTTGAATAAATTGGCCAATCTCAAGATGAATTATCCTTTAAAGGCAGTACTAGTGTCTTCAAAAATGAAGAAGAATGGTCAAATTTAGAGCCATAAGAACATGAGATGTTGGGAATTAGGTGGATTGATGAAACACCATATAGCCCCTTTCAAATCAAGTAGATAAAATATGGTCTTGAAGTTATAATTATCTCAGATGACCGAGAGGAAGTTACCTTTTGGGATGACTTGGATCTTTTTTGCCTAAGCCTAGATAATCAACCAAGCACCAATTCAAAGGAGAAATCACATGTTATGCTTAATTTAGAGAACAAATTAGAGCCATCAAATGAGGAGGTTATAAAATCCCCTATAATCCAACATGAACCAAGCTTGGAGGACATGGACAAGTATGTCTAAATTGGAGACATGTTTGTTCCATTCCATCCATTGGAGAGTACATCAAAAGGATTGGCCATAAATATGTTTGGTTCACCAATTTTAGTACCTCCAAAGAAAGGTATTTTTCATCTTGGTTTGTTACAAGTGAAGTGTATTCATATTTTTCCATTTGACACAAAAAGGGGGATAACTATAAATTACATCCTTGTACATATTAGAATAGTTTTCATGTTTTTTTTGAAGTGCCTTTCTGCACATTTGTTTAGTAGATGAGTTGTTTTTTATTTCCTACAAGTGTCAACATGTACTTATCTTTTTTTATTTTGTTATCTTTACTTAAAGAGGAAGTTTTGGAAAGGGTTATCCCTATATCAAGTTTTAGATTGAAATAAAGTAGATGACTCCATGCCCAATGGACTAGACACCCAATGGACTAGACAAGGCAAATTAGTCTAGGTTCTCAAGCATAGTAGACATGCTTCCCTATGAGTCACCAAAAATGTTGGCCAATTGAAACCCACATACAAAAATACATAGATGTAATTGTGTAGTGTCTAATAGGTCTTGATGTAGAGAAATAAGTAGAGTTCCTGATTGGTCAAATGATCAAATAGCTTGAGCAAATTTTTGGATGGAAATAGTGTACCAAAAGGATCATTCAACTTGTAAAGATTTTGAAATAATTTAAGTTAAATTAAATTATAAATTGTTAATTTATAAAAGATAGGTTTAGAGTTGTAAATATCCTATAGGGTTTCAAGAGTTTTTGTATTGAGTAAGTGCATTGTATTCATCTATTTCTTCGTTGTGTTCATCTAGACATTTTAGGTCTAGTGGCAAAACTTCTAAGTAGGTAGTTTGTTGATGTTATCATTATCACATATGGATGAGTCAAGGATAATTGGTCATTTGGTTATGATCACATTAGTCCCAAGTTTATATGTGCTAAATTTTAATACATGTGTCTAATCATATAAAAAGTTATTGAGGTCCAAAGTTTTCCTCTTAGACAACATTCACTAAGTTTCCATACTTAGCCAATTTGTAAAGAAACTCAAATAGAGCTGAGTGGGTAGTTTGATGATGTTATATCTCACATATGTGGTAACCTCAAGATAAAATGATCACATGGTTCTATTTATATTTGTAATAATTTTATATGTTCTAAAATTCAGGTCAGGTGATGAAGTGCAAAAAAGATATACATGTGCAAAGTTGGGCTCCTAGGTAGTTTGACAGTGTTTTCCCATACTTAGCTAAATGAAAAATACTATCATTAGGTAATCATGTATAATTACATAGGTGAGCTTGCTTGAAATTTTTATAGATTCACTTAGAAAGCTCCTAAAATGAGCAAATCAAGTGGGCATAATAATTTTAATATCAGAAACATCTCCAATAAATTTGATCCCTCCATGATTTTTGAACTTCAAGATATAAATATTCAAATTTGGTCAAATAATGGGATGCATTCACATAGATGTAAAATTTAATCCACTATAAAAATACATTAGTGATTAAATTTGATAGTTTTTGAGAGGTCAAATACATCTACATGGATGTCAAATGATGATCATGCAGATGTCAATTTTTAAGACTCAATAAATACCCATTTGTTTTCAAACTTGAATAGATCCAATGATTAGCACTCATTCATACCAAGGGAGATCAATGGAGTAAGATGATTCAAAAGGTAAAGGATCTCAATAAGATATCATGTGGCACAAGCATGTAAATTAAACATACTGATAATGGATCTTGAAGGTAAACATGGTACTACCAAGTGGTACCAACTTGGATAACGTTGACAAGTTAAGGGAAAGATCAATGGATTTCACTCAATCATATAGATCAAGATCAATAAAGTAAGATGGGTCAAAATTTCAAAAAGTATGAGTCATTATCAATGGCCAATAAGTAAAGGATTGAGTCTTAGACATTTTGATGAAGATTGATAGGTCAATCTTCAACATGGGTAAGGTAAAAAAGAAAGGAACCAAGTCTAGACATGACCTGGGTTGAACCAAATGGACATTTAAAGGATCGATCTCCACCATTATAGAGTCATAAAAACATAATATGTAGAATAGGTTATAAAAATTAGACTTGTGCATACATAGAGCTCTTAGTTTTCCTAAGGTTCAAAGGTAGAATAGGTTTATTTAAACCTACATGTAGTATAGGAGCTAGGTTACATAGCCTATAAGTTTTCATATATATAATAGATATGTGAAAATGAATAACTTAGATTGGTTTTCAATTTATAGTTAATATATCTGTAGGTTGGATTAGGTGTAGATATAAAAAAAATATGTAAGAGTTTCTTATTTTCCAAAATGAAAACATCTTAGACAATTAGGTACAAACCAATACTCAAGAAGAATTAGGCATGGCTCTATCAGACCCATGAACATGAGGATTTTTTCCTCATAATGAGACCAAGTGGAAGATGAAAAATGGAGGGTGGCATACAAAATTAAAGCAAAGGAGGATCTGGTGGTTGGAGAGGCAGTTAGAATATTCAATGTTGATCAGAGCACTTAAAAATATTTTCTCCTTAAAATAATCATGACTCATCATGCAAAAAAAGTGCTTATCTTCTAGTGGATCTCTTAGCCAATGAGAATAACTTGAATAATACTAGATCAAATATAGGCTAACTGATTATTGATGGATTAGTCTTGATTAAAACAAAAGGTGATAACTCATTTAATGATCATGGAAAATGTGTTCCCCCCTTTTCACTATCTTCCCCTTCTCTATATTACCCATTATTTCAATTGTAAATCTCTCTCTTTCTCTCAGATTCTCACAAGGACTCTTGATTTTTAGGATCAAGGGCACTCTATGAGATATTGTCAAATATACTCATCTTCATTAGGCTTGACCCTATCAAGCATTTTTAATAACTACCTCTTGATGCAATATATGACTATCTTTACCTATCTTTTGCCTTGAATCTATGTTAGGTGTGTTTTGCACTATGGCATTATGTGAAGGATAATCTTCCTCATTCATGGTCCATTATAACCTTGTTTAGGAAGTTTTCAATGTTTTTTACAAGTCTATATTAGTGTTATTTCTACCATTAACGTGAGTTTTTAGTGAGTCTTATAACTCCTCTTTGTTTGAATTCATTTCTTCTTGAACCTCTTCCATTAAACACTTATACAATCAACTTGATATTGATCCAAAAATCAAGTTTAACTTTTAGATAAATCAAATAGTTTTTTAAATCAAATACTAAAACTCTCAATTCCCAAAAAATTTATAGAATGGAATGCCAAATTATAAGAATGAATGAAATTACTCATAAGCTATTTAAATTCATTCCCACTTAAAAATCTAGAGTTTTATGTCATTTATAAATTACCATAATTGATCTTTATGTCTCATTAACTCATTTGCAACTGAATTAAATAAACTAAAACCCAAAAATAACTAAAAGGGAAAAGTAACACTAAAAATTTATAACAGAGTTCACCCATTTGGGCTATATCCCTAGGTTCATAATTACAAATAGATCTATTATAAATGATGTAAATACACAATTAATAAAATTACATCAAATGGATTTGTTAAACCTATAAATATTGTTGTAACTAACTTTGAAGACTCTGGAACTGGTCAGTGGTAACATCTATCAAATTTTATAGCACTTGTTCATCTTCTTCATGAATTTAGGCAATTGTCCATTAGAGTGTATTAAAAAAATCTTAAATGGGCATAATGATAATAAGGAGTGTCTCTGGTGTAATATACCTACAACTCCTTTAATATCCCTATAACTACAAATATTTATTCCTCATGGCCAATGACCCTATTAAAATAGAGGAATTAAAAATAACACAATATTGAAATTCTATGTTTATTAATATAGAGTCACACAATTATTTCCATACACTTCTTACAAAGATATAAAGCCTTTACTAAAATATAACAAAAATGAATTATCATAGGCTCATGCCTATACCTACAACATATGAGATAAAAAACTCAAGTTTGTCCCTTTTAAATACCCTACAAGTTTTAGGACTGTGTATTTTTTAATCTCAAGTTGCATCATTCACCCACACCATTGAATCAGATTATCTTCTCATGGTATTTCATATTTAATTCATAAGTATCAATGAAGATCAATTTTTGTGGTTATAATTTCATAAAACAATCATCGTGTATGGCTTCAGATCCTTGAAAATAGGTGAATATATCTCCATCTCATATAGAGAAATTAGATAAAACTCCCAGTCTATCTCTGCCCAATCCCTCTCAGGATACATTCTACATCCATAGCCAAAGTGATTTTAAGAAAATAGATGTATTATAAATGATCACTAGCTTGATTCTGTATCAGTAAATTCATTCTCATGGGCTTTACAAATTGATACTTAAAAATGGCTCAGGTCTAGGGATTTTCATAAAAACCCATCACCATATTGAAGACCATATGAAGACAAACATCAACCTTTATTCTATGGATAAAAGTCTTAATGAAATGGGTGAGGACACATCTCTCCAAGCTCAATTTTCCTTCTTTCAATACATAGGCATGCCATTATATTTATTCCATTGAGATCCCATCTCAAAATAGACTCTACTAAAATCCCTTTTACCCTTGGCCTGAAGGCCTTAATAAATAGGAGATGTCATCATATTTGATTTTGCATCTTTTCCATAGTTTTAAAATCTTGCTCTAAGTGATGGTGACCTCTTCATAGGCTCAAGAAAATATGCAATCATCATACACACATGGCTATGAAACTATGCATTTGTAACCTATTTGGGACTACATATGCCTCTTTTTAGTCATATACATATTATGTGCAAATAGGTGCCCATCACCATGGATAACACACTTTTCCCAAAAAAGATGATCGATGAAGATGGTGAACTTAAAAATCCTCTAAATCAAACCTACCCACAAAGAGGCTTTTGATCTCCAAAATTTTGAATAATCTAACTAACCCAAAAGATCTTTGTAATTTCTCTTCTTTGCTATTGACAACCTTCCTACACTGATTGCAAAGTTATAAGAGCAAAAATTACATATGAAACATTTATAGAGTTAATATATCAAAATGATGCAATAAAAATCCATTTGAATAAAAAAATATCAATAAAATAAAATGTTATAAAACATCCCTATAAGACATAAACTATTCAACTAATACTGTAACCTATTCATGGAGAGTAAAAAATTCTTTACATATTATGCCAACCTAATTTGTTTTTTAAAATATTCATAATATCTGATAGATTCTCTCAACCCTTACACTAAATAAAGGCTAAGGTATTCTCCTTGTTATCAACATCTCACAACAGAAATTAGATTGTGTTACATACGACTATAGGACTTGAATAAATTGTACACCTATATACTTGTGTTTTTACAAATGTTGCCCATAATACTATGGGACTTAAACATATATGCAAAGTATAAAAACATGAAATGAATTTGTCTATCCTAAGGTTATAACTACATAATATACATAATAAATGAGATAATAATCAAGGGAATTAGATGTGATCAACATCCTATCAACAATATAGTTAATTTTTGTGTCCCTGAGACTAATTATTAAATCTTTCCCTGTACCTATCAAACTCCAATGTCAACTTAGAGAATTTCCATAATAAGATCCTCTTTACAAACTCAAAAAATTTGTAACTCTAACAAAAATATTTTATAAAGGTGAGGAAAAAACCAAGAATTTAAAACCTATCTCAAGGTTTCCTTCACCATCTGACTATTCCCTAATTCATACCTCCAAAACTCATCAACACTGAGTTAGTTTCCCAAAACTGATTATAATGGAAAAATGAAATAGGAGATAGCAACAACATTCTTTAAAACATAACTTTATCAAAATTCCTTCCCTAAATCCAATAGTTAATAATTCTCTAAAAATAATGTGTTGAATGAAACAAAATCATACTAATCCAATACTATAGTTATGCTTATCAAAACTATTCAAGTAAACCATTTTATCAACATAAGGTTTGTTCCCTCTTCATGGTTTTAATAACTAAATATTAGATGGTTTCATCTTATCAACTCTATCTTATGAGATTTAGATGATCCTTTTCCATTTTCAAAAGGCTTAAAAAATAATTTCAAATCAAGGTATATCTTATTTCTAAAGCAACTCACACAAAGTTTATCCAGATTTAAACCAAAAATTGTGCCACATAATTACTTTAAAAATAACTCATACCTCTTTGAGAACTATGAAGTGCACCTATTGAGTACTAGTTTCCATATTTTTGGTTTCTTAGAAAACTTCTTGTTTGCTTCCTTCAAATCTTAACATAATCTATGAGACATAAACCAACTTATGAACCAATTCAAAATAGCAATCCATAAAGTACAAAAAAACTATACATTCCTAAATAATGCCTTGTTTTCCATTTCAATATCTTACCATGGAACTAGTATTTTCACTTATTCCTTATTTAATAACATATGCATCCATAATATGATTATTAATCCAAAATATAAAGGCTACATAATTGGTTATCACATACCAACATATTGTGTCAATACCAATATGAAATTAGATCACTATCATACCTTAATTTGCCCTCCGTATAAGAATGGTATAGGATTGAAATTGATTCCTCTTGGATGGGCATCACTAAAAATGCCTTGTATTTTATTTAAATTCTTCCCAAGAAATAAAAAATAATCCCCTCTCAACACCATCTCACACCTCAAGTGAGAATACATTGTGTTCTTAATTCGTATCTATCCTACAGGGCTAGTGTTTTTAGAACCTTGGTTATTAGAAGCTTGGGCTCTTCTAGTGAATTTGAACATCTTCCACTTTTCCTTTACACTAGCCTTTCTACATGGTCAACTCAAACAAAAGAGTCATAAAGTAACAATCTTATATCTAAAAAATCCAAACTAAAATATATCAACAATTGAAGTAAGTCATGCAATTGCCCACTCAAATACCAAATTTGATCCAAAAGTTAGGTTTACCATTTACATAAATCAAATAATTTTTTAAATTAGATACTGAAACTCTTAATTCCCAAAAAAAAGTATAGAATTTTAATGTATAATTCTAAGAATGAATGAAATTACTCAGAAACTCTTTAAATTCATTCCTGTTTATAAATATTGAGTTTTGTGTCATTTATAAATTCTCATAATTAATATTCATGTAACATTAACTAATTTTCAAATAAACTAAATAAAATGAAACCTAAAAATAATTAAAAGGGAAAAGTGACACCAAAAATTGATAATGGAGTTCACCCATTTGGGCTATATCTCTAGGTTTGTAATTATGATCTGATTGATTATAAATGATGTAAATACACAATTAAAAAATTTACATAAAATGATTTTTGGAACCTATAAATAGTGTTTTAAATGAATTTGAAGACTTTAAAACTGGTCAGTGATAACATTTATCAAATTATGTAACACTTCTTCTTCTCCATGAATTTGGGCAATTCTCCATTAAAGCGTATTAAAAAAAAAATTAAATGGGTATAATGATAATAAGGAGTGTCTTTGGTGTAATATAAATGTAACTCCGTTAATAAAAATACAACTATAAATATTTATTCCTCATAGACAATGGCCCTATTAAAATAAAGGAATTAAAAATAACAGTCTCGAAATTCTATGTACTGATATATAGTCACACAGATATGCTTGTATAAGTCTTCCATGGCTACAAGGCCTTTATTCAAATAGAAGGAAAATGAATTACCAAAGGCTCATGTCTGTACCTACAATGTATAAGATAATAGACTCATCTCTATCCTTTTAAATGTGTTGTAATATTTGGAATTGTGTATTTCTTTCCATCTCAGGTTGCATCATTCAACCATGCCATTAAATTGAGTTATCTTCTCACAGCCTTACACATTCAATTCATAAGTATCAACATAGATCAGTATTCATGGTTACAATTCCATAATGCCATTGTCACCCATGTCTTAAGAGCCTTGAAAATAGGCAAATATATATCTATTTAGGACTAAGGAATCATATATAACTCCCAATCTATCTCTACCCAATCCCTCTCGAGCTACATTCTATGTCCATGTAATAAGGGATTGTAATAAAATAGATGTTTTTTAAATGATCACAAACTCAAGTATATACTGATGAATTCATTCTCATGGGCTTTAAAAATTGATGATTAAAAATAGCTCAAGTTTGGGGATTTCCATAAAAACCCATCACCATATTAGAGACTGTGTGCAGCCAAATGTCAACCTTTCTTCCATGGCCTAAAGGATTAATTAAAAGGCTGAGGACATGTCTCTAAAATATTGATTCTACCTTCTTTAAATACACAAGCATTTAATTATATTTCTTTCATTTAGATCCCATCTCATAATGAACTTTATAAAACTCCCTTTTATCCTTGACCTGAAGACCTTAAAAAATAGGCAATGTCATCCTCTTTAGGTCTACATAGTTTCCCTAAATCCAAAAGCCTTTTATAAACTATGGTGACCTCTTCATAGGCTCAAGAAAATATGAAGTCATCATATGCCCATGGCTATAAAACTATTCATCTATTTCTTGTTTGGGACTGTATATGCCTCTTTTTAGTTATACACATATTATGTGTGAATAAGTCCCTATCACCATGGCTAATAGGATTTTTCAAATGAGGATGATCGATGAAGATGGTGAACTTAAAAATCCTCTGGATCAGATCTTGAGATTGTGTGAACTAGTATTATCCTCTACAGATCTAGTATGGGTTCAAGCTTATGAGAGTTCCACATTTTTATGTGGTGCATCACCTAGTTAAATTTATTGTGAGTCATTTTCCATTTATAACCCTTTTCCCTATGAATCATTATTTTGTAATTAGTTTTAGGTGAGCATTAAAGAGGAAACCAACCTACTCTAGAGGTTCAGCCATGCCATAGGTGACCCACATCCTAGGATTTCCCATAGTTTTGGTCAATTTGGAAAGGGCCTAAAGAACCCTCTTTCAAAGGGTGAAAATTTCAGAGTTAATAGGAACCTAAACCAAATTTTTAGTCTAGTCACAACGTGTTGAGTAAAGAGAAGGTAAGTTTGAAACAAGAGTGAAGTAGATAGATTTTGTAAGCAAAGGCAATATAGAATGAGTATTAAAGCATGGATTAAGGTATAGTAGAATCTAAGTGAAGTCTATATCATGTATGCATAAGTTCACTAAAAATGTGATAGATATTTATAAGAGAGTAAAAGAGTTTTGTGTAACCAAAGATCAGGAACTAGCAAGATAAATACAAGGTCATAGCTAGTTGGTATTGTAGAAGTAAAGGAGTATCTAAGTTATGTTTTCTATCTAACTTTACAAGGATAATGATGACCTCTACATCATGTGGTATTAGGTAAGGAATATTTTAGGGTGAGTTATGTTTTTAAGTTTTGAGATTATTGATTTCATATTCCAGAAGATTTTATTGAGTACATGTTGAATGTTGTTTTAATATGTGGTTATGAGATGACTAATGAGGATATAACAATGAAATGAATCAAATATGTTTTAGGAATGATAGAGAGGTAGATATAGTTGTGTGAAATATAATATAGGTGTTAAATCCCTTAATCTAAGAAGACTTAGATAAGGAAGAGAGTCAGTAAGAGCTCCAAGATAAAATCTTAAAAGTGAGCTTGAGATATAATTAAGATTCTTAGAGAAAGGACAATATAATAGAGAAGAGTCCTACATGAGGACAAGTAAGATATTGAAGATAAAAATTCAAGTGAGAGACCAAGTGAATGGCCAAGAGGAAAAGATGGAAGGGATTTATGAATGAGGAATTCCAAAAGAAGATATACAAGAAAAAGATGAAGCAAAAATAATATGGTTAGACAGAGAGAAGGAGATAGCTGAGATGAAGGAGGCAATGGAAAATCTATAGAAAATCTTGGAAGAGTTGAGACCAAGATTGAATGTGTACATAAAGAAGAAGGTGAGATGAATTCTCAAGCATTTGATGGAGAAGAGGAGAAGAAAAGTGATGAAGATGAAAGCAAGGTAGCCTATAAAGAGAAGTAAAGGGGAAAATAAGATTCACAAGGTTATGATTAACTATTTCTTTTAATATTTGTATATAGGTGAAAAGAAATGGAAGCATGAGTAGCATGCTAATGATGGTGAGGAACAAATTGATTAGATAGTTAAATATGGGGACACAATCATATGTCACCTTGAAGAAGGTGATCCATTGGATGAAGATGAAGAAGAAAATGAGTTTTCATCAACACCAAGCCTCATGATGAGCAAGAAAGAGGTATATTTTAGACAAGAAAGAATGGAGAAGAAACAAGAAGCATAAGGTAATAGTTTTCATGTTGTGTTTGATGAGTATATTATTCATAACATTATTGAAGATGAATTCTATATGGATATCTTAAAGCTAATGAATATGTTTTTGTAATTAATATAAGGAACAACATCAATAAATGAAGTTATTGACATGAATGAAGAGACCTAGGAGGTGGTAGCAAGAGAATATGAGGAAGAATCACAAGTTGGAGTGATTGACAAGATGAATTTGTAGTAGGTTAAAGTTATTTGTTTGGCACCAATGTAACTTAAATGATAGAGATTAGTAAACAATATATTATGATTAGATATGGCATCTTATCATACAAAAATCAGAGGATTTGAGTCTTATAGGAGACAAAGAGAGCACCATGGTAGCTGAGTTTGCATTGGAGGAAATCTTAAGTCAAGAGAAATAAGATATGGTAGCCAAAGAATAAGTATAAGTTGAAGAGGAATAAGGTGAAATCCAATGTAACAAGTAAGAGTTGGTTTTATTTAACATGTTTACTTTATGTGTAGGTATTTGGAGGTAAAGGAATGAGCATTAGTTTCCTATGATTGATTGGAAGATGCAAAAAAATAGGAAAAGAAAGAGGAAGAACAAGAGAAATAAATTAAAAGGAATATCCATCATGATAAATAATAAAAAATTTATATATTTTTCATATATACCGTGGGATTTATGTGGAAGAAGGATGTTGTAAAGAACCCCAAAGATGAAATCTTTTATAACTTTCATGGAAATTTTTTCTTGGTCCTTGGTAGTATGATACAGGACCATCATACCTCATTGTAAATATGGGTCTAATTATCATTTTCTGAGTTTTATTAGGTTTTTTTGATCATGTTAGGTTTATAGGAGTCAATATTAGGTGTTAGAAATTGTCAAAATTTGAATTTGAATTATATTGGCCTTTCCTGCCAAATGCTTGTTTTAAATTTTTGAACTTTCATAGAGTCTCCAATCTTGTGTTAAGAAGTTAAAAGGTTTTAATTGGTGTGGTTATGCCTTATAAATGGGAAAAATAATTTTTAACACATACATGACTCATATGATGAGTCATTTTGGTGAGTAGGTTAGGTAGTTGTGCACTCCTAATGTACATGAAGAGTTACATAGGTAGTTAGGAAAATTTTACAATAAAATAAGTTTGTAAGTGTCTTTTGAAGATAATTAATTCAAGGTAGAGTTATAAGTTATAGAAGGGGTTGGATTCAAATATATTATGTTAAATAACCCAACTAAAAAATGAATATATAGTTTATTTTTTTAAAGATAAAATTGTGATAGGATCTGCATTTCCTGTGTGTACAATGAATGTAAAGATAACTATGATAAAGAGATGTGTTATACATTGAAAAAATGGTAATTATATTCCCTATTTTTTAAATTTCAATATTCTTTGAAGTTTTTTCTAATATATGGTTAAGCAATTCAAAAATAAACCCCATTTTCCCTTAGTAGTTAAATTTTATGTTGTGAAGACTAAAGGTAAGAGTTTCAAGAAAAAAATTCTCTTGGTAGTCATTTGGAATGTATGTTTAATATATCATATTAATTATTAATCTCTAAAGATCCATTTATGAATATTATTTATTATATTGGATAAGACTTTGAAAATTTTCAAACTAAGACTATGCATACTTTATGTTTTCCTGAATAGATAAACCTACATAAATGTTGAAAATGACAAGGAGTGACTTAAGGCTACCAATTTGCACTTTTATATTTTATGGAGTGTTTATCACTAATGTTTATAAGTTATTTTATTCACTTTTAATTGTTTTCAATATAGTTGGGTGAGAAACCTAGACAAGGCCTATATATTGTTATATTTTGGTGCATAGTCAAACAAGGTTCTTACAAGAAATCTTGGATAGAGGTAATGGAGTGGGAATATATCCATTGGAAGAGGATTAAATAGTTAATATAGACATAAAAACACATTTAATATGTCTTAAAACCTATTGAGACAAGTAAAAATGAATTTTTAATGTTCTCAAGCAGTTGTAGTTAGTATGAACCATGTTCTAGGATTTAGAAGAATAAATTGGTATTATGAAAGTTATAACCATCCAATCCTCATGAATTTTTGAAATAAATTATTATTTATGTTTGGATAAATTGTTTTCAAGTTTATATTTATGTATGGTATGAATCTATACCACTATAACTAATTGTGTGGAAATGATAGACAATGGCCTAATATGCCTTATTCAAGGCATTAAGGAGATAAAAAAAGAGTGATATAGGGAATTAATATTCGAGTGAAACTTTTTAGAATAAATTAATGCCATAAAGGGTGTTCCAAACTTGTCTTGGTTTTTCCATAGAGGATCATACTAGTTTATATAAAGAAAAAATGCTTGAAAAAAGGCTACTAGGAATAATAGTCAATAGAAAGAAGAAGGGTATGATGTAGAGTTATGAACCAAAGAACCTTAATGAAGGAGTAGAGGTTAAATAAATACCAAATATAAATATTTATATCCATATTAAGGCAAAGGAACTTGAACCAAATTTTATGTCTAGTCACACGGTGTTGAGTTATGAGAAGGTAAGTTTGAACCAAGAGTGAAGTAGATAGATTATGTATGTAAAGGAAAATAACAATGAGTAAAAAATAATGGATTAAGGTATAGTATAATTTAAGTGAAGTTCTTGTTGATTCTTAAAATTGTGCTTGATTCTAATCAACAACAATGGGAAGTTTCAAGCTGTGGGATATTGTGGCTTAAATAACCTCTATATTTTAGAGAAGCTGGTCTCTTCTTTATGTATCAAGTGTTGGGGGAAAAGGGATAGGAAATTAGATAGAAATTCAAATGCAAGAAATGAAACCTAACTATGGCAATGCACCTGAGTGTAATCCTAATCCTAACTTGAGCACAGTGAGACTATATATAGGATTCAATTACATTTAAGAGCAGACAAGTGCATGACTAATATAAAAGATTGAAATAATAGAAACAGAGGCTCATAAAAGAGGCTTCTTTTACTGAGATAGAAAAAATGTCAACAAAGGCATAGTGTTCAATCTTCCTATAAGAATCTTCCAATCACATAAGAGGCATAGAAACACGTACAGTTATGTAGAAATTTTGACTCAAGAAAATGAGACAAAATCAAATGTCATTCCTAATCACAACTCTATAAAATCTACAGTATAGACTACTTTTACAAATGACATAGATAATATCAACCAAGGCATATAGTTCAATCTTCTTAATTCATTCAGCCACATAAAAGGCACAGAAACATGCACAATTACATCAACTTTATAACTCAAGAAAATGAGAAAAAAGCAAATGATACTACTTGGTCACCAACTCTAGAAAATCTAAACTCTAGAAAGCCTCCTTTTCTCTCGAGTATCTGATCCTCCTCTTTTATAGCCTTGGATGTCTCCTTCCATCACTCCCTTTCCCATGCAATTCTACTCTACCCTTAACTCATAGGGGACAAACAGATGACACTTTCAATGTCTTGGATGTATCTTGGTCTTATTAAGAAGGGCCATGCTGGAATGGGGCAGCTGCCCTGATTATGACATGTTGATTTATGACTAGTTCCTCCTTCTGTGCTTGAATTCCATCACCTACTTAACCGCTCAACTGTCCATTCTCCTCTACTTGCAAGGGACAAAAAAATGTCCCTTTTAATGCTTGTAGGCTCCACAAACCTACTCAGTGAACTGTTCCATCTACCAAGAATAACTTTTGCCAAATTTCCCTCCATCTCGCTTAGTGGCAATAGATAGATGGAACACTCTATTCTGTTAAAATGGGAGAGGACACTTAGTCAATTTCCTAAAATCCTCCTTATCGCTTAAAAAGCACCTAAAAATGACACTTGGTGCTTTTCTCCTGATTTATCCAAGACACGTGGCATTTTCCACTTTCTCTATATTCTACTCAGGAACACTCCACTTTCAACACCTATCGCATTCCGCTTCTTTGATTCTTAGCAATTTTAACAAAATAAAACTCACCACATTCCTTGCCCAAGCAACTTTTTAAAATGGGATGGATGCACATGGTAGTCTTTGCATGTTGACACTTGGTGCTTCCACAAACCTTTTAAATAATGCCTGAGACCCACCACAATCTTTATTTGGTAATGAAGCTTGAAGATGGTCTCTCAAAAGTTGACACGTGGTGGCCTCTACTACTTTTGAGAAGATACATGGCATCTTCTGCTTCTCCTACTAGGGGTATGTGGCGTCTTCCACTTATTTTGAGAATGGAGTAGAAAGGGGCTTAGAGAGTGACATTTGGTAGCCTTCGCTCATCTTCAACACTTAAATAAAATGAAACAAGTGCCCTACAACCTTATAAAAGAGTGCTTGATCCCTTTGGTTTTTTGGAACACTCCCTTGAACCACTGAATGAACCAAAATGGTTCAATGGTTTAACTATTCAACATTGCATGCCATCTACACATTAATCAAGGTATTAAACCAAAACATTGAACCCCAATGTTAAACTGACTATCTCTTAGATGTCAACACATGGTGCATTCTGCTTTCCTTTAAAAAGTAGTTTAGGACCTCCCACGATTGCCACCTAGCACTTTTTGCTTGATCCTACTGCTTAACTTATTGAAACCATTTTTCTAAAAAATAGAAGAAATGCGGGAGCTAATATGAGATGCGGATGAAGACACGTGGTGCATTTCACTTAGCTGTTATTAGATACATGGCATGATCCATGGTTTTCCTAAAAATTATGGAAGGTGTCTCAGATGATGCTAGCTAGCTGGCTTCATGTTTCAAAAAGTGACACTTGGTGGCTCCTGCTTCTTTTCAACACTTAGGCAAAAATGAAGTGAAGGAAACAAAAGGGGGAGAAAGAACTCATGCTCAGACTATGCCACTTGGCAGCTTCCACTATACTTCGACACTTAGATGAAAAAGAAACCCGTGCTCTGCTCCAAAACTCTACTGCCATGACCAAGGTATGCAGGAACCAAAACTGTAGTGCTTGACTAAAAATTTGAATACAACGTAGAGTAAAAAATTACTCTACAGTTATTGGTGACCCCCAAGACTTTTGAGCCTGCTCAAAAAGAAATTCGACTCCCGCTCTATCAAAATTTCAAAATTTTATAGCTTCAAAAGTGTTGTATGGTAAATGGACCATTCATGGTCAGATAACCCTTGCTTGTTTTGCAATTCAACAAAAGATAGATCAAGGTTAATGATATCCTTGTGCGAAAAAGTTTGCAAAATCTGAATTGTAGATTTTAGTTTGAATTTTAGCTGGGAAATAGGAACCAAAATAGCTTCAACTTTTGGGACTGAGGAATCATCCCACAGGTCTTGGAAAACTATTTAATCCCTCTATTTGGCCAGCATCAAAGGTTTAATTTGATCAACCATCAGCGCCATGTTGGCATCTAGAAATGGATAAGGAAGGCCTAGTTGTACTAGATCTTCAATATGCTGTCTCATCTCTCTGATGCCTTCTTTCATGACTTCGAGAAGCTCTTTGCAATTATTGGCCATGGCATTGTAATTGAGCACCTCATTGATTTGTTTTATGGTGACCATTATGTCAGTGATTCCCATGGTTTCCAATGTTGCATCCATTGCATTATAGAGCTTCTATAACAAGGTTTGGGAGTCCATGACTCTGTTGGAGACTGTAGCTAGAGTGTTCTTCACTGAATCTTCCACCTTCTCACATAATTGCTGTGCATTGCGTAGGAAGGTGAGAGATGGCTTGAGCTAAATAATATCTAAGGAGATTCTTTTCTAAGTTGAATCGTAGAGCTCCTTTACTAGTTTTATCACTCTAACACCTTATGGCTTATTAGCCAGTTGTAGTGTCAGCTGTGTTGCTTTCTATTTCTCTGCTTAGAACTGGGCTTGAAAAGCCGTAGCCTTCTTTTGTTCATCTAGTAGCTTCTACTGTGATTGGGTAACTTGTAGTTGAAGTCCTTCGACTCTTCCCTATAACGCTGCTTTCTCCTACTTAAGGGCCATCGTTGCATCTTTTGCATGTGTGATCTCTAATTTTAATGAATCATTTTAGGCCTAGACTATCTGGTGAGTCTAAATTAAAATAATATCTTGCAACTGTTTGTTCAGACTAGCTATTTCATTATCTTTATTATTGATTTCTTTGGCCAAACTGCTATAGTTTGCCTTTTCTTTGGCCAAATAGGCCTCCATATTTTGTAGTCTTCTTGATGTTTTCAAATAATCTTTTGTGACTATAGAAGTGGATTCTGTCAATAGCTCAACTCTATCCTGGGGCCTGAATAGGGACATATCAATGGCCACTACGTTCATGGTATAGTCCTCCAGCTGCATCTGCTTGCTCGGCTTGACAATGTTGGGTGATAAATGGGTCATCATCAGTTGCTATTGAATAGGGTCAAATTGTGATCATAGGTGTGGGACAACCAATGCTTTATTTTCTTTAATTCTCTTTTTCTCTAACTAGGCTTCTCTTACCTTCCCAACATCATCATCTTGCATTTAGAAGGTGAAAAAGGGGGGCAATGTGTCCTCCCATAAAAGGATATCCCTATGGCATGTCATATTGAATAGGAAGTGGTTGGCTAGGGGCAAGCTTGAGGGGCATCTTTCTGGGAATAGAGGGGGAGAAATGGGGTAATTTTAGGGCTTGAGGCATGAAGGATGGGGTGAATTGTGAATGGGGATGGCAGAGGTGATAGGAGGTGTCATTTGGCTAGGTGGAGGCATCACACCGACAGGGGAAGGAACAGACTGAGAGGGAAGAGGAGTTATAATTACTTGAGGGGGAATTACAGGGCTCTATAATTGGTGCTATGAAGGCTCCTCTTCCTCCTCTAAATCAAAATGGAACTGCACCCTCTATCTCTTCCTGGGTGTCTCTAATTCTAGCTGCATCTGCTTCCCTTCCACATCTTCTATTATTGGTGGTGCATGTGGAAAATTGGGGATTTCAATCACTTCTAATGATTGGGAAGCTTTTGGTGGTGAAGACACCACACTCTTTTATTATTCCATAGTGCCAAGAGGCTAGGGATAGGTTGATGTAGTGAATGCAGTTGTAGCTTGCTCTGAGGCCTATGGTTGATGGCTTCATCCCACTCTAGCTTCTTGCCCTGTACCGAGCATCGACAATTGGCTTGTTTTTGAGCTAGATGTAGGGGAGAGATGACACTCAACCTAGAGTTCCTCCCATCTTCCATCTAAATCTATGCTTCCGAAAGTATGGGTGGTTTGAGAAATTTCTTGCCTATATTTCCAATAGGCTTCAATCTTCTCCACATCCCAACCTTTGTTCTTCAACATCCTTCTCAAACTAGAAATCATCATGACTTTGGGATCATAATCCCTCTACTTATCATAGAAGGTTTCCCATGGCCTATTCTGTGGCTAGGAAAAATTTGTCAATTCAACATAGAGACTAGGAACATCTTCTGTAGGGTTTTTTTTGGTCTCCCAAAAAGGGTGGCCTTCATGTGTAATCCTGGCCCCAATCCTATTGGTCCTTACCTAGGAAGCTATGAAATCACTTGGGTCATAAACCCATTTGTCTTCGAATAACAAGAATACTAGGAAGGCCAAATTTCTCAGCAACATAGTCTCAGCATCTCTAGTTTCTAGACTTATGCTACCTACCATCCACAAGAGATTGTACATTTTTCTCTTCTTCTTCCCAGAGCCATACTCATTGTTGACTACTGACACTTGCTTGGTGACCTCCAAGAATGCTAACCTAAGAGTTAAAGTCTTTAGTAGTAACACTAGTTCCCCATAGAAACCATGAACCCTTATGATCATGTGGTGGGACCCAAAATAGAAGTCATATGGGATTGGACAACTGACTAAGAGGTTCAAAACACTTGGAAATAACCTATTTATGATAGGTTCAGGACTAAGGCAACAAAAAGTGGGGGTGATGAATAGTTCCCAAAAATCATACGAGTCGCTAGTTTTTGATAAAATGTTTGTCCATGCAGACATAGGAATGGTGCTTTGGGGGTCAAAACTTGGGTCATACAGGTTCAAATTCATATGTTGGGTGAAAAGGTTGGGGTTATAATACAATATCAGATAGAAAAAATAGGAGGAATACCTGAACACCCCTTTTGATCTAAACTGGGTCAGCTGTTCCAATATTGAAAAGGTGATGTGCTCTAAGAAGTCAAGTCAATACTCCTACGTCTTATCAATTGTCTTTAGCCTGAAAAGGATGGCCATTTGTTTTGCATATACTACCATGTCATCCTTCATGCCAAAAATGAGAGCCATCATTGACATCATGTCTTGGCTAGCTGGCATGAAATGAGCTCTTGATGTAGGGAGTGTGGGTACCTTAGTATCATTATCATCCATTTGTAACTCAGACCTCAAAAACCTTATCTGAGTGTTGACATTCACCCATGTCCTTTGCATCCTATCAATGGTGGGGAATGTAGCAGTATTATCATAATACAGGGCTATCATGTCCTTGATAGCTTTTGGGGTGATCTAAACTGTGAAGGGGCCTTGTTGAATGGTGTAAGATGGTACATGGATTAAGTCTATGCATAATTCAATCAAATTGGGGTATGGATGCATAGCTATGACAATGAACTGAGCTAGTTGTGAGGTCCACATTCTCATTTGGAATGCCTTGTATTGTCCTACTCTGTGCCTTTGAAGACACCTCTAGTGTGCCCCTTCTCTAAGATTCTTGCTACTGGTTGTTTTCAAGATTGGATCCATGATCCCATCTGCATAATCCTTTAGTTTTGATGGGTCACTGGCTTGACTAACTCTCAAGATTCTGGTTCCCAAATAGGTTCTTGACGGTTGTGTAGGAGCTGCATCATATGATTTACAGTAAGCAACCTATCAAGAGATCTAGATGTCCTAGCTCCTTGTTGTGAAGATGATGCTCCCACCATCTCTTTTTTGTAATACCTAGTATGAACCTTGTGCAAGATAGAAACACTCTTGCTGAAGCAAATTTTACTAGGTGATAAACAATTGCAAGGAGCAGGATACTTTCACAGGTGCAAGAATGCTTGAGAGTTTTTAAACTTTAAATCTTGCTAAGAGATATTTATAGACCTATCAAGTCTCAAATATCATTAAATTTAGATGACCATTAGTAGATCCTACTCAATCTTCAAGAAATAGTGAGGTGGACACACTATGCAAGTTGCGGTGCAAGGTACCTTAGAGATTTTGAAAGATTTGGGAAGCATTTAATGTGGCAAAAATTGGAAGAATTTAAAAAATTTCTAAGCAACCAACTCTATGTTTAAAACACTTATTTAAAAGGAATGTGGGAAAGCAACAATGGAAAACAAAACAATGTGGGAATGAGAAAATACCTAACTACATTAATTAAGCATCTTTATCTCCCTCCAGGATCAAAAACAAAATTTCTAATGTCTCCTTCATGACAAGTTAGCTTATGTTGCCATACAAGTGATTGAAATGGGTATATCTTTGGTGAAATGTCCTCTATGTAGGCCATACGAATTTGCCTGCATTTGAGTGAGTCTGAGTCAAATATGATTTTGACATCCATAAGCTCTTCTTGTTCTTAGATGATTATCAAATATCAGCTCCTGATGTTGATATGCCTTACCAAGAAATCAATGACAATTTGTTCATCAACATCAACCTTTTGAACTATATCATTTATTAACTTAACTTCTTCAAACTCCAGCTCTATTGCATTATCCTCTTCCTTCATGACTTCAACCTCTTGAAAGGATGATCTTGAAAGAGTGTAATAATCTTGCACATGTAACTGAGGCTTAATGTTGTTATGTTGATCTGTAACCAATTCATAGCTATCTTGTAAAATTTTATAACCTAACCCAATAATTTCAAACAAATCATTTGAAACATGACCCAAGAATTGTCCATGTTCCTCCTCATTATCTTGCAAAGTGAGAAGAAAGTCTAAGATTATTTCCTCTTCATCAATATTCCAATTTGCATAATTTCTTGGGGAAACAAGAGCTCCCATATTTACTCTCTATACTGGTTGAAACTAATTGACTCTTTTTGGACTAATTACCAAAGGTGGCAAAAGAACACCTAAATTTGCAGCAGACTATGATCTGGTAACTGGTCTATAGCTCTGACTCCTCATAGCTCTCTAGTTCATGTGGTCTTAAAAGAAACTTCAAGATTGGTCACACCAGGCATGCCAAAAATTGTTGATGCTTAAAATTTTGCTTGATTCTAATCAACAATAATGGGAAGTTTCAAGCTATGGGATATTGAAGCTTAAAACAAATTCCAAATTTTAGAGAATTTGGTCTCTTCTTTTTGTATCAAGTGTTGGGGGAAAAGGGATAGGAAATTAGACAAAAATGCAAATGTAGGAAATGAAACCTAACTATGGTGATGCACCTAAGTGTAATCCTAATCCTAACTTGAGTACAATGAGACTATATATAAGATTCAATTACATTTAAGAGCAGACAAGTGCATGATCAATGTAAAACATTGAAATAATAGAAATAGAGGCTCATAACAGAGGCTTATTTTGTTGAGATACAAAAAATGTCAACAAAGGCATAGTGTTCAATCTTCTTATAATAATCTTCCAATCACATAAGAGGCATAGAAACATGTACAGTTATGTAAAAATTCTGACTCAAGAAAACATGACAAAAGCAAATGACATTCCTAATCACAACTCTAGAAAATCTACAGTATAGACTACTTTTGCAAATGACACAAATAATATCAACCAAGGCATAGATTTCAATATTCTTAATTCATTTAGCCACATAAAAGGCACAGAAACATGCATGGTTACATCAAAATTATAACTCAAGAAAATGAGACAAAAGCAAATGATACTACTTGGTCACCAACTCTAGAAAATCTAAACTCTAGAAAGCCTCCTTTTCTCTCAAGTATCTAATCCTCCTCTTTTATAGCCTTGGATGTCTCCTTCCATCACTCCCTTTCTTGTGCAATTCTACTCCACCCTTAACTCACAGTGGATAAATAGATGGTGCTTTCAATGTCTTGGATATATCTTGGTCTTATCAAGAAGGGCCATGCTGGAATGGGGTGACTGCCCTGACTACGGCATGTTAATTTATGACTAGTACCTCTTTCTATGCCTAAATTCCATCACCTACTTATCCACTCAACTATCCATTCTCCTATGCTTATAGGGGACAAATAGATGGCCCTTTTAATGCTTGTAGGCTCTGCAAACCTACCCAGTGAACTATTCCATCTACCAGGAATAACTTTTGTTGAATTTCCCTACATCTCGCTTAGTGGCAATAGATAGATGGAACACTCTATTTTGTTGAAATGGGAGAGAACACTTAGTCAATTTCCTAAAATCCTCCTTATTGCTTAGAAAGCACTGAAGAACAACACTTGGCACTTTTTTCTTGATTTATTGAAGACACGCAACATTTTCCACTTTCTCTATATTCTACTCAGAAATGCTTCACTTTCGACACCTATCGCATTCTGCTTCTTCGATTATTATTAGTTTTAACAAAATAAAACTCACTGCATTCCTCACCTGAGAAATTTTTTAAAAGGGGATGGATACACATGGCAGTCTTCACATGTTGACACTTGGTGCTTCCACAAACCTTTTAAATAACACCCAGGATCCACCAAATTTTTTATTCAGTAGTGAAGCTCAAAGATGGTCTCTCAAAAGTTGAAACGTGATGGCCTTTGCTAATTTTGAGAAGATACGTGGCATCTTTCACTTCTCCTACTAGGGGTATGTGGCATCTTCCACCCCTTTCTACTCCATTCTCAAAAGAAGCAGAAGATGCCACATATCCCTAGTAGGAGAAGCAGAAGATGCCATGTATCTTCTCAAAAGTAGCAGAGGCCACCATGTGTCAAATTTTGAGAGACCATCTTTGAGATTCATTGCCGAATAAAGATTGTGGTGGGTCCCAAGAATTATTTAAAAGGTTTGTGGAAGTGCCAAGTGTCAACATGTGAAGACTGCCACGTGCATCCATCTCCTTTTGAAAATTTGCTCAAGCAAGGAACGCGGTGAGTTTTATTTTGTTAAAATTGCTAAGATTCAAAGAAGTGGAATGTGATAGGTGTTGAAATCAGAGCATTCCTAAGTAGAATATAGAGAAAGCAAAAAACGCAGTGTGTCTTCGATAAATCAGGTAGAAAGAACCAAGTGTCATTCTATGGTGCTTTTTAAGCAATAAGGAGGATTTTAGGAAATTGACTAAGTATCCTCTCCCATTTCAACAAAATAGAGTGTTCCATCTATCTGTACCACTAAGTGAGATGGAGGGAAATTCAGCAAAATTTATTCCTGGTAGATGGAACAGTTCACTGGGTAGGTTTGCAGGGCTTACAAGCATGAAAAGGGTTATATGTTTGTCCCCTATAAGTGAAGGAGAATGGATAGTTAAGCGGCTAAGTAGGTGATGGAATTCAGGCATAAAAGGAGGTACTAGTCATAAATTGACATGCCACAGTCAGGGCAGCTGCCCTGTTCTAGCATGGCCCTTCTTGATAAGACCAAGATACATCCAAGACATTGATAGCACCGTCTATTTGTCCCCTGTGAGTTAAGGGTGGAATAGAATTGTGTGGGAAAGGGAGTGATGGATGGATACATCCAAGGCTATAAAAGAGGAGGATCAGATACTCAAGAGAAAAGGAGGCTTTCTAGAGTTTAGATTTTCTAGAGTTGGTGACTAAGTAGTATCATTTACTTTTATCTCATTTTATTGAGTTATAAAGTTGATGTAACTATGCATGTTTCTGTGCCTTTTATGTGGCTGAATGAATTAATAAGATTAAACTCTATGCCTTGGTTGATATTATTTGTGTCATTTGCAAAATTAGTCTATACTGTAGATTTTCTAGAGTTGTGATTAGGAATGTCATTTGCTTTTGTCTCATTTTCTTGGGTCAAAATCTATACATAACTATACGTGTTTCTGTGCCTCTTATGTGATTGGAAGATTCTTATAGGAAGATTGAACACTATGCCTTTGTTGACATTTTTTGTATCTCAGCAAAAGAAGCCTCTGTTATGAGCCTCTATTTCTATTATTTCAATCTTTTACATTGATCATGCACTTGTTTGCTCTTAAATGTAATTGAATCCTATATATAGTCTCACTGTGCTCAAGTTAAGATTCGGATTACACTTAGGTGCATCACCATAGTTAGGTTTCATTTCTTGCATTTGCATTTCTATCTAATTTCCTATCCCTTTTACCCCAACACTTGATACAAAAAGAAGAGACCAGCTTCTCTAAAATCTGGAGGTTATTTTAAGCTGCAATATCCCACAGCTTGAAACTTCCCATTGTTGTTGATTAGAATCAAGCGTAATTTTAAGCATCAATAGTTTTTATCATGTATCCATAAGTGCACTAAAAAATATATAGATATTTGTATGAGATTCAAAGGTTTTTATGTAACCATAGATCATGAACTAGCAAGACAAAGACAAGGTCAGAGCTAGTTGGTATTGCAGAGGTAAAGGGTTATTTGAGTTATGTTATCTATCTAATTAGAAAGGTTAATGATGACCTATGCATCACATGGAAGTATTTATTTTTGGAATCCCAAATCTACCCCTTTTTTAGACTATTGCACCATCTTTCTCTCTTTTATCTTATCTATTATACATCACCAAATATCAGATGAAAGAGAAGGATTGGAGAGGCATTTTTTGACTACATAAAAGATTGCTTCATAGAAGTACCTGATAGATGGTTTTTTTATATTGAGTCAAGTGTACCATCTTGGACTGAGGCATCATTTTCCATGGTTGCATTGAAATTTTACTTGTAGATGTGTGTTGGTGAAATAAACTTTAAATTTTCCAACACTTATCTAAGATTAAGACACATGTTATTCCCATAAAATATTAATCCACCTATTTCTCCTCTCAAACACAAATATAAATTAATTATTTTTATTTATTAATCTATACTTTAAAAAAAAAAAAGTTAATCAAACTCTCTTGCATGCATACTAATGTAATCAACAAGACTATTTTACACTTTGGTTGATTTTTCTAAGACCGTTGCGAAATTCCAATGAGTGGATGGATAACTATGTTTATTTCTAATTCGGTCAAAATATTCAATTTGTAGTGTTTTTTAATTGTTTTGATCCATTTTTATGGGAAATCATAACACTTATAACTTTTGAATTATAATGTAGATTTGAGTTATTTTTTAATCAAAAGTGCATGTTTTTTTATTATCTATCTATCGATGTCATTAAATTGTAAATATTAAATATTTTATAAAGCTCCAAAATTTGTTTGGGGGGGTGGGGGGGGGGGAAGTGGGAAGTCCTATAATACAATATTTTCAAGGGTTATCTTAGTTCTGATTTTCGTGCACTCTTTGCATTCTTTATGCTCTTGGTGATTAGTTGGAATGGCATCTACATATGACATTGATAATTATGAGATTTTGAGTACACATAATTACCACATATGGAGACATATAATAGAGACAATCATTAATTTTAAAATATAATGATCCCTAATTAATGAAACACAATCATAATTTACAAGAGAATTTGAAAAATTTCAGCATCGATGTAAGTTTGAAGAATGTATGGGCTTGATCGGGAGTTATGTGAGTGATAGTCTCTTATTTAATTTTTATGGGTGTGATTCTCCATTTAAAATTTTGACTAAGTTAAAAGTATTGTTTTATAAGGTAGATCACTTAAGAGTGATGAATCTTGAAGTGGAACTTACTTCACTAAATCTAGAGGACTTTGCTTCTATTGTAGATTATCTCAAAAAAATAAAGCATTTGTTGACACAGTTGAAGGGGAGTGGATGATATAATAAGGATGAAGATTATGTGTACTTAATATTATCTAAGTTGAGTGGTCCATTCCAAATATTTACTTCTACCTTTTTCTCTAGTATGGTTGCATTAGGTACTGCATTTGAAATACTAGATTTAGAGTTGTTTTATGAGAGACTCACTAGGGAGGAATCCAAATTATCTCACCTTGAGTCTTCCACCTCTAAAAAAAATTTAGTGGCCTCACATCCTAAGTCTAAAATAAAATATAAGGGTAAAAAAAATACTCCACCTCAAAATGCACCTAAGCCCAACACCATTGCATCTAAACCCAAACCATTTTCCAAATCTAAGAATAATTCTAGCCTATCTTGATCCTATTGTGGGGAGATTGGTCATGAAGAGAATAGAATTTTCAAGAGAATACAAGACTTATAATATGTCATTAGAAAAAAAAGATATCTATCTCTACTCCTCTATCTCATGATCATGGGAAAGAACTTAATGTTATCAGGGGATCACTATTACCTATTTTAGATAATTGAGTTCTAGATTTTGATGCTTCACACCATATGACTTATACCAAGGAGCCATTTGTAGCTATTGGTCTGTGTTCCACTTTTAACATTGAGGTTGGATATTCTTCCTTCATTTTTATTAATGAGAAGGCTGACACATAACTATATGGTGGCTACATCAATCATGCATTATATGTTCTAGACATCACCACCAATTTGACTTTAGTTTGTCAGATTTTCCATTCTGGTCAAAGTAAGAGAGTGAATTTGAAACCATAGGTTGTTTAATTTTAATATTTGTTAGAGATACACACACTCATTTCATAGGGTGTTGTTGAACATATCTCTTGACTTTACTATTTTTAGGGTTTTGATGATACTCCTCCTTTAGGGATGTGTTTAGTTTCTCATGCAAATTTAGAGAGTCAACTTTGGCATAATATATTTGAACACTTCAACTATAGATATTTAAAGGAGTTGAGCACTCATATTATAGTAGAGGGTCTTCCTATAGTTTCATGTCTTAATGGAGTCTGCCCTAGTTGTGCATTGGGGAAACAATAACAAGATCCATTTTCTAAGGGTATGTCTATGAGAGCTTCTTCACAAATTTAGCTTGTGCATAATGATTTGATAGTCTTTCCTACTCCTTATTTCAATAGATCTAAGTATGTACTTACCTTCATTGATAATTTATTGAGGTGTACTTGGGTTTGTTTCCTCAAGTACAAGAATGATGTCTTTACTCACTTCAAAGTCTTTAAGGCTTTGATCAAGAAATAATCATTGAGTTACATCAAGAATCTTCATATAGATAATGGGGGGGGAGTAATTTAGTTGAGAGTTTACTAAATTTTTAACATCCCATGGTAGTGTTCACTATAATTATATTACACATACTCCATAATAGAATAGCTTAGTAGAGAGGAAAAACAAAACTTTGAAGGAGATGGCTAACTCTATGATGCATTCATGGGGTTTACCTCCTATCTATTGGGCAAAGGTAGTTAATTATGAAAACTAAATTTAGAACCACAAAACACATTGAGAACTTGAGTATATGATTCCAAAGGAGACTTGGTTTGGATCCAAGCCTGATGTCTCATTTTTTTGAGTCTTTAGGATCTTTGATTGGGTATTTGTACCAAAGATGAAAATGAAAGTATTGGAAAATAAGATCAAACCTTTGATTTTTGTAGGGGATTTGAAATACATAGATATTATCATATTTTATATCCTAATACTCATGATGTTCATTTTATAACTCATGTTTATTTTGATGAGCATTTAATATCTCATGACTCTCCATCTTCTTCCATGACTTGTTCTTCTTCTTTACATGATTCACCTCCTTTAGAGGATTCATTCTTTGAGGATCTAGTTTAGGAGATTCACAAATAGGTTATAGAGGATGATGATATTATTCACATTTATATTACTACTATGCCTAGGTGAGATCATACTATAGTTTATGAGGTAGCACCATTCATACAAGATATTAGACTTACTTGACATCATCATGCACATTATGTAGGTACTAGACTTTTATGTTAGGCATTCTCTGGGAACCACACTATTTTTCATAGGTTCATATGATATAGGAGTGGGATGATGCGATGATATATGAGTATTATTCATTGATGAAGAATCATACTTGGGATTTGATTACTCTTCCTAAGGGAAGAATGTTATTCAAGTGAAAATGGATTTATTATACCAAGTATGCATATGATGGGTTTATTAACAAGTATAATCCACATCTTGTTGAAAATGTATTATCAAAAGTATAAGGTATTGAATATTTTTATACTTTTATGCCCATTGCCAAGATGGACGCCATTCACCTCATACTTTATCTTATTACATCAGTGGGTTGGCCAATATATCAGATGAATGTGAAGAGTGATTTATTGCATGGATACTTGCATGAATAAATATATATGGAGCATACTACTGGGTTTATTCATGATTTTATCTTATTTTTCAACTTAGGTCTCCTTATGGTCTCAAATAGGCCCCTCAAGATTGGTATGAGAAAATGGATTCATTTTTTATCTCTACTAGCTTTGTTCATTTCCACTCTGATTCAATAGTGTATATTCAATGTATTAGGGAGGACATTATTATTATTTTATTGTATGTCGATGATCTACTTCTCATAAATAGGTCCACATATCAGATTTAGACTATTCAACAGACACTTTCATCATAGTTTGATATGACAGATCTTTGTCTTTTGCACTTCTTGATTTACAAATTTCATAATCAGATCCAAGGATTTATTTGGGTTAGTATAATTACACCCTTGATATTATTTATCATTTTGGCATGGATGATTATAATCCAAGTCCTACTCATTTTTATTCTAGAATGACTCTCACTACCTCTTATACTACTCCACTTTGTGATCCTACATTTATAAGAAGATGGTTGGGAGTCTTATGTATTTTACCCATACTTGACCTAACATTTCATTTGTAGTTGGGGTTGTATCTAGGTTTGCACATGACACTCATGATAGTCATTAGTATCTTATCAAGAAGATTTTGAGATATCTACGAGGTAATACTCATTTTATATTACACTACACCAAGGGTTCTACTCAGTTGGTTGGATACAATATTTCAAATTAGGCAAGTTCTCTTGATGATAGGCATTCCACTTTTGGCTACATATTTTATCTTGGTTCTTCATACATTTATTGGTTTTTCGAGAAGAAACATGCTATTTCATTTTCATCTACAGATGTTGAGTACAGGATAATAGTTATAGTGAGTCAGTAGGTTCTCTAGCTTCATTATTTGTTGACAGAGTTTGGTTTCATGTAAGATTCACCCAATGTAGTTTAGTCTAACAAATAGAGTATAATTCATATATCTCACAACCCATTTGAGAATAAATGGACCAAAAACATTGAGGTACATATGCACTTGATTTTTTAGCACATTTAAGATGGCATTCTTATCTTGGAGTACATTTCAATTCAGTAGCAGGTTGCAAACATATTCATGAATCCTTTTACATCACCTCATTTCCTTGAGTTTCATGGAATGATTGGGGTTTCATAGGTTTTACTTAGGGGGTTTTCATTATTACATTTTCCATATTCATTTCATAGATACATATTGTACATGAGTACCTTATTAGTCCTAGTTGTCAGGACTCATTATGTGGATATGCCACTATTTCTTTTTTGACTTTTATTATCCTCTAGCTTCACTTTAAAGGGGTGTTAGAGTATTTATTTCATGCATTTTATTACATTTTATAGTTTATTATCTATATTTTTGTCTTATAGTGGGTTTGTCCTATATGAGGATTTATCCCACATTTGTTCGATTATCTAAATTTGTATTTTGTCTTGCCTGTATAAGCAAGGGCTGACCTTTTTACTAGCATCTCATTATTTCATATTTTGAATCATAATTTAATTTTATTTTTGTTAAATTTATTTTGTTTTTAATCTATTTTTGATGTTATTATTGACAAATCTACAGATCTTGGCTTCATTGAATGTTCTTACCATTCCTAACAAATGAATTGTAGTATTTTAAAGCATAGAATAAGTGAAAGTAAATGAGTGAAAATAAATAACTAAAATTGACAATTAATATATGTGTAACTTGAATTACCTTTATTATTGAATGGTTGTCTTTTTATGTTGGTATTTTTGATTGTGAGGGTGCATAAATAACTTTGGACAAACCCTAAAGATACAAACCTAAAGATAAAAATAAACAAATGCATGAAATTCAAGATAATTGAAATATGTAGGCATGACATATTTTGGTAATTTAGTAAGCTATGGTGATAAATTCTAAGTTAAGACCAAATGACCAAAGCCATAATTTAGAGTAAATCATAAAATTAAAAATCCAAGGATACTAAATGACCAAAAAAATCAAATAACTATACCTTATGTAAAAAGGGCTACAAACCAAATTAAACTAAGGATACATGAAAAATACAAATCTAACATCAATTTGAAATTAGTAATGATCCTTACTTAAACAAACATGGGCATGAAATTGTAAAATAACATTGATGAGTTAGAAGTAACAATCCAAACTCAATCATCAATGGAAAAATCACATGAACGGAAAACAAAATTGGTGAGTGAGAAGTAACAATCCAAACTTAGTGAACAATGGAAAAAGTATTGAAATATAGAAATAGATGAAATTGTCTAAAAATATAATGATGATTATAGAAAACTAAAGAAATGGTGTAAATAAATAATCCATAGTCACTTAATCATACTCTTTTATTCTAAATATAGGTAAAAATGAAACAAATAAGTGTTGACATGTTTTAAGATGTGAAGAAGAGGGAATATAGAAGTGCAAAAATTGATTTAGAATCAAACATTCTTGTCAAAGGGGAATGGAATGGGTGGTGGGGAAAATGTAGGAAAAATCAAGGTATATAAATATTTTATCAAACTCAAGACATTAAAATTAATTTTGTCAAAAAAAGAGGACTTTTGATGATAAAGACTCTGAAGAACTTTTCCAAACCACATAAGTCTTGGGTTATCAAATGAAGTATGAATATCATCATATGAAGGCTATATGCATGAAAATTAAAAAAGGACATACCTTCCCACAATGTGTTCATCATTCCTCATGGCCCCTTATAGAGTCATTAGTCTATTGTGAAGATTGGGTACTTGTGTGATAAAGTAGGTAACACTATAGATTTTTGAATTCTCTTATCTCAATATATTGTTATTCCATACCCCAATGGTCTTCGACTCTATTATGAGGCCAACTATGGAGTTTTATCTTTGATTATAGATAGGAGATATGTTATGAGTCATGTCTTTTGATATGATATTTAATTTTTAATCATTACCTATTATTTTAAATGATTTATATTTTAACTTTTGATGTTTTTTTATATTCCTCCTCCATATGGATTTAGAGAACCAAACATGGGTGATAAATATGACTATCTTGTTAGCATGTTGTTTTCTTTGATGTCAAAAGAATGCATCATGAGAAGGCATAATTGTCATTGACATCAAATATATATCATGTAAATATTATAATATCAAGGTTGATGCCAAAGGTGACTAAGGGGAGATGGTAGTATGTGATATGTCAAATCATAAAAGAGTTTTGCTTTTATGAGAATTATCATAAGTGGTGTGAGCATTGAACATACAAGCCATGGAATATATTTTAAGATGACTAATTTCTTCATAACAAGGCATGTGACAAGATGAATTTGAAGGCAAGAGATAATTTGAAGGAAAAATATAATTTGAAGGAAACTAATGTCTTATGATTGCATGAAGGCATAGGTCAAGGTGTCAAATGTGTTCAGGTGCATGGAAGAGAGATGTCAGGGCATATGATGCTTGGTCATGTGGTTTTAAGTTTGTATGAAGTTGTGGAAGATTGTTGTCATGAAAAAAATAATCATGTAATTATATAAGTGAGGTGAAATGTCTTAGATCTACTTGGTTGAATTTTTTTCAGGTCATGACATGGAAGGAATAGGTCAAGACATTAAGTGCTTAAGTAGTTTAAGCCTAGTCATGGCATAAAGAGACCTTGTGAGAAGGTTTGAGCATGTTTTCTTGGTTAAATGCGTGAAAACAAGAATGAGTGATTGTATGATCTGGTTTTAGCATGTATGTGAGGCATTGGAATAATCATGATATTTTTAGGATGAGCCTACTGGGCTAGGACCTTTAGTCTAGGTCTACATGTAGACCTCTCTTAAACCATGCCTAGCCTAATAAGGTATCATGATCTATTATCAAGGAATGTGTAGGTTGTATGGAATGAGATTGATATGTTGAGCATGATAGTGAGGTGTTATTAGCATTGAAATAGACATGAAGATCAATTTTAAGGTCTAATGTGGTTTGTAGGTCAAGGTCTAGAGAGCAAAGAGAGAGAGTGTGTGGCCTCATGAGGGGTCATTATCATATTTCAAGTTTTTTGAGCTTATGTAATATTTTTTAGAGGTGAGGTATGATTTTTCAAGTGTTTTTATGTTGTTTGAGTTCATAGTGTGAAGGAAAAGGCATGGAATTTTGTTTGGAGGTCTCTAGAGTGCTCATAATGAAGGGTTCTCAACCTAAAAAGGATTTTATTGTGTTCATTAGCTCATCAAAAAAATTCACATGAACCTAAGAATTTCATGGTAGATGGGGAAAGGTTCTAACCCAAAATTCTAGTCATTATTTTTTGTATTAAGGGCCTATGCTTTATGAATTATCGTTAAGAGTGGAAACTAGTTTAAACCCTCTTAAAACCCTAATAAAGACCCAATGTTGAATATGTTGCTCAAAATTTCTCAGGGTGAATTTAATTACTTAGGTAAGTTTTTATATATTATATTGGACTCTTCTAGGTACCTCTCAGTACTATTAGTTAAAGGAGAGAGAAAATGTTGAGTTATAGGCTTATTTCTAAAGAAGTTGTATAATTAAAAAGTTGCATTGAATATGGTCAGAAAATGGATGGAGGAAGAAGGTAGAGATTCATGTTTCATTTACATGAAGGTTTATAGATAGGTTATATCCCTCAAAAATTTTAAACTAATCATCCAAATTAGCTAGTCACTAACAAGCCTAATGGTGCAAACAATATAAAAATCTAGGCAATAGTGAGAAGATGAATTGGAATGTGTTTTCATGATATAATGATGAAACTATATGCACATAAATCCTCTCACCTACATTATTGTCAATAATATTCTTATTAGTAGACACTAATTCCACTTAATTTAATTTATCCTACTAATATATCCCCTTTTTCTTGTCATTTACCTAATGTCCCCCATCAATATTTTATCATTCACTAACCTTAGTATATCCCACTTCATCATTAATTCACCTAACCATCTCTTTATCTTAATATAACCCCACTTACCTATTATTTTGGAATTTTAAATTCCCATGAACCACCTACCTACCTACTAGCCTATTCTTAGGCTCTCTTACACCCTTAATCCCTAATCACCCACCTAATCCCCATCTAATCCATCACTAAGCCTAATTAATCCCTAAGAGGATTCTATAATTAGATGATTCTAGAATCCTCTCTATTTTTAGCCATCCTCTCTAGAAGCCTCTAAATCTATAGGTTCTAAGGAATTTTAAATTCTATTTTATCCTTAACCCTCGATGCACTTCCCCCAACTTTAAATCTCCACCATAAATCTTTCCCTCCTCTTTATATTTAAACCACTCCTCTTATCCATTGGATATAACTTGAATTCTCATTCCATATCCATGTCCAATTAGAAATATTAAGATTTTATAGAGTTTTCATGCCAAAATAATCCTTGCATCCTTCATAAATAATCCATAATCATGCCATCACCATGTCAAATTT
Source organism: Torreya grandis (assembly GCA_037957365.1). Classification (NCBI taxonomy): domain Eukaryota; kingdom Viridiplantae; phylum Streptophyta; class Pinopsida; order Cupressales; family Taxaceae; genus Torreya; species Torreya grandis. The sequence goes on along the minus strand of JARHVA010010638.1, from coordinate 25,966 downwards.
TTGAGTCAAGGTAAGTAATCTCATCTTATCCTTTATTATATTTAATCATGGTGTAGAGCACTTAGATTTAGGATTCTAATGTTGTTTTGAATGGATTTATTCATTTATTTGCATTGAATTCTAATGGATATATCACTTTACCTAGTGGTTTGGTGTTTGGGTTTGAATTTACATAGTTAAATCCATATTATGTCCAAATTTATCTCTACATTTTGGTGCCCACAATGGGGCCACAATCACAATTTAATAGTTTTGGCTTTTTAGTGGTATTATGATAGCTTGCAGGTTTGATTGGATCAAGAAACATCCAATTAATTTTGAGATTTTACATGTACAGGTAGAATCTATGATATTACACTGGTATTCACGACTTTATCCTATATAGTCATAATATTATCCCTAAGAATTATGATTTTATCTTAACCATGTTACCTAACTACTAACTATCTTCTCTAACTATGCAATTTTTTGCCTTCGAACAAAACCTCAACTTGTAAATCATGATTTTGACTTTAGAGTTGTGATTTTGACTATAGAGTGGAAATTTTATAAACTGCTAATGGTCTATTTTGTAGGTTGGTGTCTTTTGACAAAAACACAACTTTTAAATTTGAGACTTTATCCTAGTAGTCACGGTTTTATCCTACTAATTTAAAGCTTTGTAGGTTTTGAATGTAGGCATCAAATTTCTCATTTTACTTATTGATTATATATTTTATCTAACTTTGGTTTCTTATTTTGTGTGTTTAAAGGTTTTAACCCTCTATGTGTAAAGGATTTAAGTTGAAAAGGGCATCTAACCCATTTTTGTTATTGTGTTTAGGGATTTTTTACTTTATAAGAATATTTGTTACTAACCCTATTCTATAAGAGGATTTATAGTGATCTAATAAATTAGAAGGTGAAATAGTAGAAAAGAGGAAAGGCTATAGGATCATCCATAATAAAAACAAAACACACATCCTCTTAATAATTTTCCCTCTTCAACAAAACCATAGGTCATGAAATTTTGATAATCATGATTTTGGATCGTGCATTAGTCATTTTGTCTTGATATTAGTGATTTTATCTTCTATTTAATTTTTTTTCTTTTTGAACGTTTATTATATCTACTACTTATCATTATTAATACTATAAGGTAACTACAAGATAAAATTTAACTAGAAAACACTCTTGTTAATTAGATTATTCATAATCATGGAACATTTTCTTAAATATCTATTTATAAAATTTTGGATATATAATCAGTCTTTAATATATCTATAAATAATCATCTTTGGACATATAGGCATATGAATAATTTTTCCAAACCTGTGTAGACATCTATTTGTGTCAAATAGTTAAAATCTAGAGGTTTTGTATCATATAACAAAACTACAACTCTCATTTTATATCTCATAGTGATTTTGTCTTGATAACCATAGTTTTATAGATAACTATCATGGTTAAGCTAAATATTGCAAAGTCACGACTCACAATCTATGATTTTGCATTAGAGTTGCAACTTTGCACTCTCTGATTACGAATTTTCACTATGTAGTCATGATTTTGCATTCAATTTTATCCTTTTTAAGTGTGTTTTTGAAGCCACTTTATGTTGAATTTTGAGTCATTTGGGCCTTTTATAAGGCCCAAATTTCCTTTGGCATCAAGAGATATACCGCTTATCCCTACCCTATATCATGATAGGGAACACAGTTAGGGCATTAAACCTAGACCTTGTAATGGGATCTACCTATTGACCCCATAAGGAGCATTGTCCCTTAACCCTGCTAGGGGATACCACCCCCAGAAGCTCACATCATGGTCCACTCACCCAAAGGAATTATAAAACAAAATCATAATTTTTTAGGGTGTTTATCTTAAGTTCTAATACTTTTGTTTCTTTCAAGGGTAAATCTTGTTGATATTTGAACTAACATTATCCTTTTTTAATTGATATTTTTTCTAACATTTTGAATTATAGGTTGCTCCTAAAGATTATCAATCAAACTTCTAATCCTTGTCTTACAGGTTACCTCTTTTGAGTGACACATCAAACTACTAAATATGTGATTACATGACTCCTATCAAATACTCTTTGTGGCACCTTAAAAATAATTTTGAATCATTTTCATCACCTTGGCTTGTATATATTGTATATATCTCCTTGTCTTCTATATTTTTATATTTTTTCTTGTAGAAACATCACACTTAATCTTAATTATTTAATTAATCTTTTGTCTTGTTTGATTGTCTCTTGAGGCTATGATTCGTGTATGCTCTCCTCCTTGTGTCCTTGTAGTGATTCATAAAGGATAAAAATCCACCTATAAGCCCCATCTTATTTTTATTTTTCTAGTGGGATAGTGAGCATGGAAGTCACCACCATGCACTAATCCAAACTCCATATTCTAATAGAGTCTAAATATTAGGAAGTTTTATCATTAGGTGCCTAAGATAAATTACCCATAAAGGGTTCCATAGAGTGAGGGGTGGTGAAGCTCCAATATGTAGGGTAGTTAGATAGCCTCCTATATAGACTTGGACCCCACTGTATGTTCATGTATATAGGGTATACACCTAGAAACCTTTGTGTATACCTATATTAGGAGCCTTTGTCCATAATAAGTGTATTGATATAGGAGTCAATATTAACTCTAAAGTAGCCATCATGTGTAAGTGGGGTTGAGAGGTTTTGGTAGATTTCATAAAAAGACACCAACCTATAGCCTCATTCATGAAGCCACTAGATGGTGTGACCATCAAGTTAAACTCCCTTTAGTTTACTAATCATAGGTTTATGGATTTATTGATTTGGTGTGTGTTGTGATAAACCTCTGTTGTTTGTAATCCAAGTCATCCTTTTACCCAAACCTTTACACACTTATCTAGGTCTTTACATAATCCACCATCTTGTATTTATTTTCCTCATAATTTTATCATCATCCTCTTGTATATCCTTACATTTTCCCATCTCATATTGTATTCATCCTACCTTAGTCTAGTCATCCTCATCCCATCAGTCACATATCCCAACCATTATCCTATATATCCTTGTCTTTCCCTCTTATACTTATTATTGAACATCTTTTTATCCCATCCTATCACTAGAATCAATCATAATTAGTCACACCCCCAACACAAACATCGTATCTTTTACATCCTTGACATCATCTTGTACATACTATCCTTGGCTTATTTTCATCCTAGTCTAACCATATCCACCCATCATTGATCATCCCCCATCACCTAAATATTCTAATCACATCATATCTTGTCATCCACATCTTATCCTAATTATACTATATATATAACCATTTATCTTTGCCTTGCCTTCATCATCCATATATTCTAACCTCATCCTATCGTAGTTGGATATTTATGTCATACCCATATTCAAACTATCTCCCTTACTACCCCCAATCATTTCATCATCACATATCCATACTCATGCTTGTCCCATCATCCTATCACCTTCATCATATAATCATACCCCATCCCATCTTAAATAAATTAGTACAAGGTCTTGAGATAATCTTCTTGTTATTCATACACACCATCCTATCATTCTAGTTCACTATTATTCATCACTTGGTTAGATCCCATACCTAGTCAATATCCTACTTATATCTTATCATTTTATTAGTTTTAATATAGTAACCCATCAATCATTAATCTAATCAACTCTAGTCAAATCATATTTCCTATTCATAACTATCAGCCATTAGTCATCACATTTCTATTTTGAGTCTAGGAACCCATAAAATTTTTAATCCTTTTTCTAGCTTGAGAACTAGGCATTACTGATAGGTTGTTAGCACCTATTGCACTATCGATCTAAAATCTGATCCTAGTATGCATCCATCCATTATCACCTAATCATACTAACTCAGTCATTGGAACCACTTTATTTAAGGAACCATTCTTAATACTTATCCTCCCTCCCATCATCCATCTCTTATCATCCTTCCCCCATGGAGTTAGGCCCTACTTTCATAGACCAATACTTAGCTACTGACAAGGATGAGATACTCCTAAAGCTTATTATGATGGATGTACCACTTCGCAAAGGTGTTTATCCCTTTCAAATCATTGCACCTCCCAACCAAGCCCCTTCATGTGAGTCCTATACCAATCCTCCACCCACTAGCCATAAACCATCTATTGCCCATTCCCATAATAGTAAAGGGAATATGATCTTGGCCACCTCAACCACTACCAATTTGTCTACCTAGTCATGTAAATAATCATCTGATCTAAAACACAAAGCTTCCTAATATAAGTCACACAATGAAATGGGTCCATATATGCCACTTCATATATCCTTGGAAGCCCTTTGAAATAACTCATCACCACTAACATGATGATATATCCATCTACTCAACATATTTATCTCACTAAGTCTAAGCCCTTTTGGTATAAAGTTAATCAATATTGTGCATATCACCAAACTTAGGGGCATACCATTGATCTATGTCATCATTTCCAACGCTTTTTTGAAGACCTCATCAACTATGGTGACATAATAATCAAGGATGAACCAAATAATTCTCCATCACTAGGTACACAAGAAGAGGAATGATAAAATTCAATTCTCGATCATGATCAAGCCATTCACCTTCTAAGCCAAGGTCAAGACACCATACCCATCTTCCATGATCCCTCCATCAAAGATGAGCCTAGCCCCCCATTTTTGATGAATATTTTCATGGCCATTTCTTAATCGAATCCATCATCCCTCTCCCATCTTCTCCTCATACATCACACCAAAAACCCCATGTTGAGAGGTCAATCATGGACAATCACTCTTTTACTAAAACATTGCATCTTGTACATCAAATCAAACATAAGTCTTCTCATTATTAGTATCCTATCTAACACCATGATTTAAATCAAATTTCTCATTAAAAACATCATCCCTCATCGACATTGATACTACTTGTCTTCTTGAAAATACCTATAATTTAGTTACCTCTAATCCTTCACTAGACATACCTTCTTATTTCAATCACAATGATAAATTCATAATGGATTTATTTAAATATTTACCTATATAATATTTTTAGAGTGACTCTAATCCTATTTTGGATGTATTTACTACAACTAGTCTTAGTGATCCTTTTATTGATCTTGAGGAGATTTTCTTTGATATTGAAATTGGGTCTCCTAAAAGACCCTATAAATAATATACTACCTCATGACCAATCATTGACCTCATCATGCCCTCAACACCACCTTCATCCATCATGGACCCTTTTTCCCCATCGATGATCACTTAATCACTTCCCTCCATAAGTATGAATAGGAACATATATCATTGGTACTTTTCTTAAGTAATATAATATGTGCCACAAGTACAAAGGTATAAGACCACATTCCAAAAGTCATAAATCATAATCAACACAACCTTGATCTTAGTAATAAAAATAAATAATATTTTAATCATTGACCTAATCTGAATATGTCTTCCCCTAGTAAAGCCAAATATCAAGCACTAGAGGAATGTCAAAGTCAAAATCATCATTTATCAAGTTAAAAATCAATCTCCATAGTGAAACCCAAAATCAAGAACCAGGGGACAATATAAATCAAAATAATATCAAGATCATGGTTGATAATCTATCAAGTGATGAGATCAAAGATGAATTATAAAGTTTAAAGTGTATTGGATCTCTTGTAATATTTTGTCAATTGGCATCAATCAAATGAAGCATGTCCCACATCTCTAATGATGTATGTAACTGTTAGTCCTAATACTCCATCACCCATCACCCCATCTTATCATGATCTTATCATTCATTTTATTCCTAATCATCCATCACCCATCATACCATCCTATTCTAATCTTATCATCCATCAAAATCAATCTCTAATCAAATCCGTACCTCACATCACCTCCATAGGCATCACTGTCTATCCTAAAGATGATGAAGATACCTAGTCTAGAATCAAGAGTAGTCACAATAAAGCATCATACAAGGTCACATGGACATGCATACATATATCATTAGCAAAAACATGGTCCTAACATCACACATCTCTAGAGTGCATATTGGCTAAAGATCTAGTAAGTGTCAATATTCTTGCATCTCATAACCATATATAATAAATAAAGATGACATTCGAAATTCATATAATTTATAAAAATAAGAGAGAAATAATTTTAAAAAGTAAAAAATAAAAATCATTTATCCAATAGTGAAACAAGTGTCCTAGCACCTTGGATAAAAACTAGTTTTTAGCATCATGATAGAATAATCAATTATTTACATTGTAGCTCAACACTTGGGGGCAAAATACATCCTTCTTGGCCATGAAATACATCCTAATTAACATTTTCCCCTTCATCCATTCTTCCTATCCATTATCTACCATCATGTCCTCCATCCTATCTATCATTCCTTCCTAACTTTTGTAAGGAGGTAGAAGGTGTCTTGAGAACTATTCCATAACCATCGTGGCATATCCTTTAAGGAACAATCAAGAAATTATAGAACATATGGTTCCTTCATGATGTTGTCATTAGTGATCTTTATTACCTTCTTCCTTAATCCTTACTTCCTTTTCTAAATCACCCTTATCCTTTTGTCAGCACATTCATCACTCCATCCATATTCATCTTGGTTTTTAGGCTAGTATTCCCATTGCTAGTAACCCTTTTTTGTATAGTGTACATACATATTTTGAAAATGACCTAAAATTTTGAAATATGATAAAAACCCTAAAAATATAAAAATTTGAATAAGCCAAAAATAAGTCCAGTGTGTCTTGTCATATGCCTAATCCCCTACTCACATCCATATCTATTATTTCATATTTTCCCATCTTTGGATACCACATTCTAACTTGGAACCAAATTAGAGTGGTCACCCATCCCTTCATATGTTCAATATCATCCTTGGTATAGGTATTATTGGCATAAATAACCCTGTTAAATAATTTAATCTAGCACCCATCATTTCCCTATCAATGCCTCTTCACACCTAGAACCCATCACATTACCTCTTTACTAGTGTGGAAGGTAATTTTAACCATCACTATCTTTATCAATGTTTATTCATACCTAGAACCCATATAATAACTATTTTTATACTATGAAAGGTATTTTATCCCATCATCTTGTAGTCTCCTTGATAGATTGAACTCTTACAAGGCCTACTTTACTTTTAATCCTTGGTCATCACTTTTTTAAATCACCTTCTTTGGCCACTTTTTTATTAAATTTCAAGACCAAATCAATATTCAAAGACCTTATCACATCCTCCATCATTATATGGATAACTAAGGGTAACATCTTAACCCAGTCCTAATCATGATCACCCTATCCAAATCCAATCCCATCCTATGTCCACAATCACACCATGATCATCCAACCAATCACCTAATCACTCATCCCATCATTAGACAAGACATTAAGACACTACATTTTGATACTCATTATGTTGTTCATTTTATCTATATTTTTTCATGTCTTTTATCTTGTATATATTATGTTTGTCTTATGTTTTGTTTGTATCATGTATTTTTGTCTATTAAGAAATGAACATGGATGTAATGAGGATGCCAAAATCACCCTTGAGGATGTAAATTTTGTTACTTTCCCATTTAATTTGGCATCATCTCCTCTTGGTCATGTCTATATCATAAGGAATACTCCCAAGTGTCATATCTTTTGGATTACTTAGACTATGATGAGCCTTATAACAATAGTGATGGATTGATCACCTACACCTCATCATCTATCTAATAATACTTAGTCTCATCACTAATCCTCATATTATCATGTAAGTTATATCCTATAATCACTAATGCTCACCATCATCATTATAATCTCCTTTATCACTTATCATTTATTTTTGAGTCAGAATTACATTGTCCTAAGGTCTTTTGATACTATGTAGGTATCACTTAACCAATTTTTAGTGCCCAAGGATAGCTCATCCATTATCTCCTCTATATCTCCATTTCATGTGTCATTACTAGAGAAATCATCATTAATCATATTATGGATCATTGGTTTGATGAAATAAAGTCCTATCTTTTGGTCACTAGATCAAATCCTTCTTTATCATCACTTACATCATATTAATTGATTTGGCCTTGAGTTATACCTATCATTAATTTTATCATCAAAAGAAAAGATTCCTATCACTTTCCCTTACATGCATCCTTTATTTATATACATATAAATATTGCAACCTTTTAATCCTATCATCATCATGTTATGTTTGATTCCTCCTTTAGGATGTATTGACAACTATGACAAAGTCATCTCTAATACCTATACATGTGTCCTTGCCAGGGACATCATCATCAATTTGTAGCTCATTGATTAAGTTGAATTAATATTACTCATATTATATCTCATATCTATCATCCCAACCCATTTTTTATCCATCTCATCCCACCCCTCACTTATTCTTTCGAGTTTCCATCCATCTCATTCTTCCTTGCATGTCCCCTCAAGGGTACATCATATCCCATAACATGATATACTAACATTAATCTATGACATGGTTTTTATTTGAAATACCATTAATATTTAAACTTAGTCCCACTCATAATGACCTTTCAAAGAGGGTAAAAATGTATGCACCTAAATTTACTCACCTACATTATTGTCGCTAATATTCTTATTAGTTGACACTAATTTAAATTAATCTAATTTATCCTACTAATATATCCCCTTTTCTAGTTATTTATCTAATGTCCCCCAATAATATTTAATAATTCACTAATAGTATTCTATCCCACTTCATCATTAATTCACCTAATCATATATTTATCTTAATTTAACCCCACTTACCTATTATTTGGGAATTTTAAATTCCCTTGACCCACTTACCCACCTACTAGCCTATTCCTAGGCTCTCCTACACCCCTAGTCCTAATTAATCCATAAGAGGATTATAGAATTAGAGGATATATAATCCTCTCTATTCTCACCCCTAATCTCTAGAAGCCTCTAAATTTAAAGGCTTCCAAGGAATTTTAAATTCATTTTATTCGTCAACCCTTGATATCCTTCCCCCAATTTCAACTATCCACCATAGATATTTCCCTCCTCTTTATATTTAAATCACTCCTTTCCTACATTAGATACAAATTTAATTATCATTCCATATCCACTTCCAATTAGTAATATTGAGAGATTATATAGTCTTCATGATAAAACAATCATTGCATCCTTCATCAACAATCCATAATTATGCCATCACTATGTCAAATCTATGAGTCAAGGTAAAAAAATATCATCATCTTGCCTTTTATTACATTTAATCATGGTGTAGATCACTTAGATTTAGGATTATAATTCTATTTTTAATGGTTTTATTCATTTATGTGTATTGAATTCTAATGGATCTATCACTTTACTTAGTGGTTTGATGTTTGGGTTTGAATTTACATATTTAAATCCATATTGTGCCCAAACTTCTCTCTATAGAAACCAAGTAAATGGAGATTTATTTTTATATAGGTATATATTATTAATTCTTGGTATAGAGATTGGAAGTTAGGTATTTGGTGAAAATGATCAATCCAAAATGGCTTCTTTGACTTAGTGAGGTTTGTGTGTAGTGAGGTATAATATCCCCTTCAAACAGGGAATATAGAAACACAAATAGCTCTGAACAAAGATACAAATTCTACCAAATTAATTGCTATATAAGTAAATAAATCACAATATAGTCTGTTTATGGAAAATCACAGATCTTATCACTTATTCTTCTAGATGATTATACAATTGAATCTCTGTCATACAAATAAAATAATCTGCAATATTCTATCTTAAAACCCTGGCTTTTTGCAAATCTGGGAATGAAACCTGAATTTTGTCTCATCTCAGCCTACTGTGATGAACACACAGTCACCGGCATCGATTGATATATTTCCAACGTCGGTCTCTGTAGGTCCTTCTCTGCCGATGTCAGTCTTCAGTCGGCCGATGTCGATCACTAGGGATCTTTGTCTGCCGAGGTCAGTGCCTAAGCGGATTTTTACGGACCTGTAAGGACTTAGTACGGCTGCCAATTAAACATAGCCTGTCTGTTCTGAACCCCTGATAGCTAAACAACCTGGTCTCAAGAATATACGATTCTAATATAGAAAATCTATATTTGTATAACTTATTAGATCAAAAACTAAATAAAGAAAATACCTGAAATACTATGATAACTTCTATGTGAAGCTATCTCCCACATCTGTATACCTTTGTGATAACTTTTGTATGAAGCTATCTCTCAATTTGGCAATAGATCAACTGATATTTCATAGCCTCTGAATCACACACAATGAAGAGTTGACGTTCTCCATTGCAATGGAATCCTAGAACCCTTGGCTCAGTCTTCATAGAAGAATTCTTCAGAAATAAAAATCAATAATCATATGCATAAACCAAACTCTCTTCCACGAGAAACCCTTATAGCCTCCAAAGGTGTGCTCGCTAAAATTAGATTTCCTCAAATTAGAACTTGGGTTTCTTAAATTAGAATTCCTCAAATTAGAACTTGGGTCTTAAAATTAGACCAATTCTTAAATTAGAATTAGGGTCTTCAAATTAGACCAACTATTTAATAATTAATAATTAGTTATTAATTAGACCAAATAATTAATATTCAATTAAATCAATCAAATATTAATATCTCCCTTAATTCATATCCAAAAAAAGGTGCTCTACTGCATGTTAAATATCTCTAAATAATAGGAGCCCAGGCCTAATGTGTCTGAAAATACCTGAATGAAAACCAAATGTAGAAATTCTATGAATCAAAGTCAAGCCAAGCTCCATTATGACCCTCTATCCATCCTATTAGCCTACGAAGGTCGCATAATAGTCTAATCATCAAGTCTGTCAATGTCCACAAAAAAGGGGACATGACAATCTGCCCCTCCAAAAATTGCTTCTCCCCAAGCAATCTCGGAACAATGAACCACTCGATCCACCTGGATCCCATATGTAGTTATGCTCTGCACTACTGTAAATCAATGCAAGTCCCTGCAATATCATCAGAAGTAGAATAAAGAAGAATCCACAATCAAACTGGTGAATGTAACTCAACCAATCTTTGAAATTATAACTGCCCTGGATGTGTTGATATTGTAGGCTATGTAATTGGCAACTAAAAATTCCATCTATAAAAGATGGTGTCAATCCATCTCATAAATGATCCTTCTGTAAAGGTCACACGATCAACTGTACCACACTGTCATCAGTGGGAGAAGAATCAATCTGGAGACTCGACTCCACTGGTATCTCAAACTCATCAGAATCAGGGACTCCCAAATCTTGAACATGTGTGTTAGCCTCAACAACATGCTCCTCTGCAACAACTGCAAGAATGTACTCATCACCAACCATCAATGTACTAACCTCTGAGTCTGGGCTGGTGAAGACCACAAATGCTCTGACTCCATGGTCATCTCAGTGAAATGAAATTGTGACTCCTCATAAGCTAACTACGTACTCTCAAGAATCTTAGAAGTCACCTCAAGCTGTTGAGTAAGCTCACTCACCTTATCTTCCTTGGCCAATAATGCATTATACGCTGTGTTGCCCCACTCTATAAGATAATCTCTATTGGTGACCAACTGCATATAGTCCTGTCTTAGAACCTGGATAGCCTCCCATAAAGAGTGGATCTTTGTCAAGGATAAATAACTACTTCCTTGCTCGATGCTAGTAGGAGAACCCCATCCATAAACTGCTAACAACTAACGAGCATCATCGAAATGCTTGCAAGCGGTAGCAATGTCTCGCTCACTAACTCTCAGCTGACTAGACACATGATGGTGCTGGCTAGATTGTCTCCTACAATCCTCCACTAATGCATGGCCCAAAAGAGTAGACTCAGAATCACTGACCTTTATAATACTACCATCCATACTCTGTGAATCAACTCCATAGCTCATATCAACATCCAGAGTATCAACAATTGTAGCATCACTGTCTAACTCCTCCATACCAAAAGAAACTACCGAGGAAACTGAATCCTCAAAACTATGCACGGCATCCTCCTGAGTGTCATCTACAATAATCGGATCCTGGGACTCTTCTACAATCACTGCCATAGCTGAGAAATCATCACCCCTCAATGCACTAACATCTGAGCACACCTCTACACTCTGAGTGTGAACATCGTACTCATCCTCATCTTCACTAACCCCTATCTCATAATAATCATAATAATCATGGGACATGCTGCTCTCTTGTCTAAGTGATCTGTAGTGCTCTTTGCTCAGCTTAACAAAGTGATCATAAGACAACCTCCCCTGAGCTTGCAGAGTTAATAACTCCCACTCATCCTTCACTGTCATATACCGTGTGGATTTGTCTTTGGATGTAGGATATGAAAGAGATTCATTTAACCTCTTCAAACTTAGTTTCAACTTCTTCATCTCATAGTCCCATTGTCTCTGAGTACTTGAAGACATCATGGATACTTCGCTGATTCAATCTACCTAAACTACCCAACAGGATGGCAAGACATAGCTCTGATGTGCCCAACAAGATGGCAAGAATTTGGCTCTGATACCACTGTAATATCCCCTTCAAATAGGGAATATAGAAACACAAATAGCTCTGAACAAAGATACAAATTCTACCAAATTAATTGCTATATAAGTAAATAAATCACAATATCGTCTGTCTATGGCAAATCACAGATCTTATCACTTGTTCTTCTAGATGATTATAAAATTGAATCTCTGTCATATAAATAAAATAATCTGCAATATTCTATCTTAAAACCCTAGCTTTTTACAAATATGGGAATGAAACCTAAATTATTTCTTGTCTCAGCCTACTGTGATGAACACACAGTCACTGGCGTCGGTCGATATAATGCCGATGTCAGTCTCTGTAGGTCCTTCTCTGCCAACATCGGTCTTCAGTCGGATGATGTCGGTCACTGGGGATCTCTGTCTACCGAGGTCGGTGCCTAAGCGGATCTGTACAGACCTGTATGAACTTAGTACGGTTGCCAATTAAACACAGCCTGTCTGTTCTCAACCCCTGATAGCTGAACAACCTGGTCTCAAGAATACACGATTCTAATATAGAAAATCTATATCTGTATAACTTATTAGATCAAAAACTAAATTAAGAAAATACCTGAAATACTATGATAACTTTTGTGTGAAGCTATCTCTCACATCTGTATACCTCTATGATAACTTTTGTATGAAGCTATCTCTCAATTTGGCAATAGATCAGCTGATATTTCACAGCCTCTGAATTGCACACAATGAAGAGTTGACGTTCTCCACTGTAATGGAATCCTAGAACCCTTGGCTCATTCTTCACAGAAGAATTCTTCAGAAATCAAAATCAATAATCATATGCATAAACCAAACTCTCTTCCATGAGAAACCCTTATACCCTCCAAAGGTGTGCTCGCTAAAATTAGATTTCCTCCAATTAGAACTTGGGTTTCTTAAATTAGAATTCCTCAAATTAGAACTTGGGTCTTAAAATTAGACCAATTCTTAAATTAGAATTAGGGTCTTCAAATTAGACCAACTAATTAATAATTAATTATTAATTAGACCAAATAATTAATATTCAATTAAATCAATCAAATATTAATATCTCCCTTAATTCATATCCAAAAAAAAGGCGCTCCGCTGCATGTTAAATATCTCTAAATAATAGGAGCTCAGGCCTAATGTGTCTGAAAATACCTGAATGAAAACCAAATGTAGAAATTCTGTGAATCAAAGTCAAGCCAAGCTCCATTATGACCCTCTATCCATCCTATTATCCTACGAAGGTTGCATAATAGGCTAATTATCAAGTCTGTCAATGTCCATGAAAAAGGGGACATGACATGAGGTCAACAAATTGGTCTGTAATACCAATAGTTTCCATTAAACCATATGATTTTTATATCTAAATATGGTTTAAACATGTCATAGGATAATTTTAATGCATTTTAAGTCTTTAAAAGTGGTTGTAAAAGTGTTTAATTTAATTGTTGTATGATTGTGCTTTTGATAGTCTTGGTAGTTCTAAGTAAGCAAGTTGTAGTGATGAGTTTGACGCTCTATACCTTGAATTGATGTGTCTAATGTATGTGGTGATATTTTTTTAGGTTTTTTAGTTTCTTTATAATTTATTTATTATCATGGGTATGTGCCTAAATTGTGTGATATCTTTAGTTTTTCAATATAGAATTTTATTTGTGTTTAAAGGCCTATTGTGAACAATACTAATGGAGTGTTTCAAGTGGTGGTTGGACCTAAAAAGTGTTATATATCTTATAGGATGTTGGATAAGGTATATTTTAGATTTTTTTTAAATAATATTGATTTATATATAGGTTAAACGTGTTTTAAGGGATCAAATTGTAACATGTTACTAGACAGACCTAATGCAATTAGGTCTTTATGAGACCTAAAATTTAAATTAGGGCTAACTAAGTCATGAAAGAACAAAAAGGACTAAAAGGTCATTTCAATATTTTTTATGAGATGTATTAAGACATATTATATGACTGACCTAAGAGGTTAATGGTTTTTGGTTGACTAAGTGGTATATGAACAAGGAATGGTATATATTCAAGGAAGTTTTAGGCTTATTAAAGTAATCATATAGTACGAAAGTGAAATAGTATATTATTGAGTATAATGAGGTATTATAGACCATCATATGAGTGTATAGGATCTATAATTAAGATTTGATAGTGTGTCTACATATTAATATCAATGTCATATGACCTAATTAGTTTTAAATAGACCTAGTTGAGTGAAGAGGCCTAAAAGGCAATTTGAGAGGGATAAGAGTGTGAAGACTTGAAGAGGTGGTCATCATCTATTGGTTGAGAAACATAGTTTTTTTTAATGTGGTCAAAGAAATCAAGTTTTTTATTTGGTTCTAAGTCATCTAGGGGGTTGTTGCCTCCTTGAAAATAAGTGCTTGTTAAAGCCTATTCAAATGGGTGCTAGGCTCATTGAGGTTGGTTCCACATGTGGAGTTAGTGATTCAATAAATTTGTTTTTTGTCTTATAGGACTGTATTCCATTTGAAAATATTAGTATTTTTTCTTCCCATTGAGTTTTTCCCATATATGTGATGTGTTCTTGTTTATCATGCTTAAGTGGATAGTTGTTTATGCTCTCTCTCTCTCTCTATATATATATATATCTATATATATATATATATATGGATGTATGTATGTATGTATGTGTGTATATATATATATATATATATATGTATGTATGTATATATATATGTATATATATATATATGTATGTATGTATATATATATATATATATATATCTATATATATATATATATATATCTATATATGTATGTATGTATATATCTATATATGTATGTATGTATGTGTATATATATATATATATATATATATATATGTATATATATATATATATATATTTGTTTGAATGGTTCATAATTATGTAAGTGTAAAATGAATGAAGGGTTTTGAAGAATGATTCACCCCCACCTCTTAGTCATTATGATTCCAATAATTGGTATCAGATCCAATCCTTTAAATTAGGTCTAACAACCTAAAGGAGATCATAGAAGCAGGGATGGATATTAGTGAAGTTTAAGTAGGTTTATCTACCAATAAGGCTCCACTATTAAATGGGAATAATTATGAATTTTTGGTAATCATAATGAGGACATGTATAATGCCAATGGGACGTGACATATGGTAGTCAGTTGTGGATGGATACACTCTACCTCCTACACCACCAACTGATACAATAGGTAAGAAGGAAAGTGAGAGAAATTCCAAGGCAATGAAGGCCATTCTATGTGGCCAATTAGAGGCATAGTTTGTGAAGGTGATATGGGACAAGTTGAATACTATATATGAAGGAGACACCAAGCTGAAGATGGATAAAATGTAGACACATAAAAGGTAGTTTGAAATTCTGAGTATGAAGGAAGATGAGAGCATTACATCCTACCTATTAAGGGATGATGAAGTTGTCAATGTCATCAAAAGTCTTAGAGAAGAAGTGAAATAGTCTATATTTATATATAAGGTATTGAGATCCATAACTTCTAAGTTTGATTGAAAGGTATCTGTAGTAGAATAAATATAAGACCTAAACACACTTCAGATGGATGGGCTTCATGGAATCTTGACTACTATGAGATGAGAACAAATGAAGGAAGACCTTCTAAGAAGGAATCGACATTCAAAGCTGAGAAGAATTCAAAATCCAAGAAGGTCAAGGATGAGGTATATTTAGATATTGATGATGATGAATTGATATCTATATCTACTAGGAAATTGAAGATTAGATCTGGGAAGTACAAGGGTAAGTTATTTTTAAAATGTTTCAACTATGGTAAGATTGGTTACTTTGCATATAAGTGTCCTAATAAGGATAATAATGAGCATGATGAAGATAATGGTGATGATAAGAAGGTATATAATCCTAATAAAAGTAAGAAAGATTATAGGAAGTATGAAGGCAAAAAAGGGTCATTCAAGAACAAGAAAAGTTTCTATACCAAATAAGATAATAGATCATCTAATGTAAGTGACACAAGTACATATAATAGTAATGATGATAGTAATGAGAATGAAAATAATGAAACCTTATTCATGGTTGTAGAAATAGACAATGAGGGTTGATAAAAAGGGAAAGGCCTTATAGATGATGAGTAATAAATGAAGAAGAGGATGAAGTGAACATTGACATAAAATTGGTGAGTGTTCTAGAGGAGCTAAAGTTTCAAAAATGGAATAAATAGAAACTAAGATCATTAGTTAAGGACTATGAAGTTCAAATTGGTTTGTTTAAAGAGAGACTAATTAACACATCCAAGGAACATGATGAGATCATAAATTAAGTTAAAACTTAAATGGAGATAGTCACTGATATCATAAAGGATAAGGAAGAAGAATTCACTAGGTATGAATCATAAATGGAATCCTTAAAGTCATAATTGGATCAAATAAATAGAAATATGGACCCTATGAGAAGTTTTAAAAGAGCATTGAGGCTCTATATGACATTTTGAGTAGTCAAAAGTCTTCTAATGATAATGAAGGTCTTGGTTTAAAAGTAGATCACAGGGAGAATAAGGAAAATATTAATGTGAATAAGAAGCTAAACCTAGAGAATAATATGAAGACAATTTTTTTTAGATAGATTAATTCCATAAGGTATGTAGATTCATTCAATGATTACTATTTCTCATGTAGTTACTCTAGTCATAGAACAACAGAGTGTAGAAGACCATCCAAAAATGAGTACTAATAGGACTATGAAAGGAGTGATAGTCCATATTAGTAAAGATGTATGAGTGATGTTGTTTGCTATAATTTTCTTAAAATCGATCACATTGAAAGATTATATCATCATGAATCATAAAAAAAAACAAGAAGATTCAAGCTCATAGAGTTCAAAAAAGAAGACAAATCAAGTTGTCAAATGCAAAGTTAGTAAATATTAGTACTTATCAGTCTACAAGCCAAAGTGGACTATTTTATATGGTAAAGCATAAAAAATATATTGAAGATTATTATCTCATATTATTAACCACACAGATGATGAAGAGGTGAAGCCAAAGAGGCTAATCAAGCCTAAAGGATCCTAAAATATCATCAATCTTTCAAAAACATGGAGATATAGGAATATCCTAAGTTTGTGTTGTTCTAGTACCCTATGCTAAGTGGTGATTCCATTAGGCTTCATGGAGACACTCATCAGTCAGTGGAATCTTGGTACCTAACATGAAGACATGTTAAAGAATTTTGATAGAGCTAGAAGTTTTTTTAGTATATGAGAGATGTTTAAAGGAATATAAGGATGATATAAGAGTCTTAATGACTCATGCGGTGAGCTCAAGTTAAGAATACAAATAGGGATTCCATAATTATTTAGTTGATGTCAAGAATATGGTAGCTATTGATGCAAGAGATTGCACCCTTGGTAGGAGGCTGAGCTCCTACCTTCTCACAACTATGGAAACTCCCCTCTCACCTATGGGGCTGGTGAAGTTGGAGGGGAGAGTCTCTAGATATGGGCTAGCTCCCTTTGATGCATCATGTTTGTTATAGCAAGTGCAAATACATACATATATATATATATATAGATATAATGGGGGGGATGAAAAGAGAGAGGGATTGTAAGAAAACAAACTACTCTACAAAGGTGATACACCAAAATAAGTCGACATTCTCACATCCACACTTGAAACTAGACAAATACATACATATACTTCAAGCTTGGTAGAAGGACTAGGCAGTAAGGAACTGGTAGAGAGGTTTCATGAAAACACATAAAACAGAGATTCACCAAGGTGCTGTGAAATGCACACTTTAAGTAACTCCCTCTATTTTGCACTTCCAAATATTGCTCTTCTCTTGTCAGCTATAGAGATGGTTTCTTGTATACAATAGGTATGCTGGTGTTGGACCTATGAAAACATCAAGAGAAAATGATTGAAAATAAATAAACACTCAGGACATACACAAAAAATCTATCCAAGATGGAGGTAAAAAATTGTGTTTATTGATTCAGGTGGAAATTTTGCTAGGGCTATGCCTTATAAATGTGAAAAATATCCTTCTTAAAATGACAAGTCTTCAATATATAGGAGAATCAAGGAGGTCCATTTAGCGCTCCTTTTTTACAAGTGGCCTATTGTATCCCTTCATTGTGAAGAACAAGTCACTCAAAACATTAATGAGCTATGTGCTTTGTCTATTTGAAGTCTGCCTTTTCAAGGTCAATACATGATTTGTCTACTCATTAAATGTAAAATGGAGAAATTGATTGCATTACTAGTTTTTTGCATCCCCAATGATTAATTCATAATAACTATTTCACCTGTTGGAGTCACTTCTCAAATTGGTGCCACTGGGACTAACTGTTTGCTCATTCCATGCTTGTCTCCTTGTCTTTTCTCAATTTTATCTCTTTTGGCTCTTTCAGCCCTCGAGGGAAAATTCTTAGTAGGTCACTGCATTCTAGCCCCTTGGTTAGCTCTCTCTTAGTTTGAAAGCAAATGGCCATTTTGTTTCGCTAACTTTGACATTCATACAGCCGTCATTGGTTTAAAAACCAATGGCTAACTTGTTCTGTTAATTTTGATGTCCTTCAGAACATCTTTGTCCCCATCAAAATGTCATCAGGTCTTCATGGCTTCTTTGTAGCTTTGCTTAGTCTTAGCGCCCTCTCAACTTTTCTTAGTGCCCCTTTGTACTTGGCCAAGAGTTCCCCGCACGGGCACCGGCCCTTTAGGGGATCTCGGCGGGTCGCTTTGATCCTTCGGATGGTTTGTCGGGTTCCCACGAGCTTTGTGTATTTTTTGTGGACTTTTGTCTACAGACATTTTCCCATGGACAAAAAGTCCGCTAAAATTCCCTAGGTCTATCTTTGACTTTGCTTTGAGATGTGCCCAAATTCCTTCAAAATTTTTTTTGAAGGAATTCCTTCAGGCAAAAAGTCTGAAGGAATTTAGGACTTAGTCAATTTTGACAAATTTGAACTTTGAACTTTGAACAAAACTAAACTTACCTAGGTCCTTTTCTTTTGAAGTGCCTACCCTCTGCTAGGGCATTTTGAACTAGAAGACTCCCCTTCGGCCAAGGGCATACCCATTGAGCCAAAATGGTTCAACAGTTCAAGGGTTTCAACCATTGATGAATCAAGATGTTAAACTTGAAGATGGACCTTTGAACCAAAGGTCGCTGAACCACTTGAACTAGGCCATGAACCAAACTCATGAACTTGTGCACCTAAAAATTACTATCATGAATAGCAGGGAAGAAGGGGACCAAAAATTTTGCCTGGGGCAAAATTTGGTCAACAAATTGGTGACTCCCAGGGGAAGCATGCCTATTATGCTTAGAGACTAGTTACCTTGCAATCCATTGGGCACAGAGTCAGATGGTAACTTGGAAAACCAGCAATAGCTCTAATAAATCTTAGAATGATTCATGCATATCTACCTCCAAGGAAATGAAAGCACACACAAGACTAATAAAACTACTACTTGTGCAACAACACTTAGGGAAAATAGGGAAATAAAACAAGGAAAGTATATATAGATGGAGATAGACTCAGTGGCAATGCTTTAGATGTATCCCATTAACTGGCATATGTAGTTCTTCACCATCCAACCTAGAGAGTTGAAAAGCATTATGCTACTTGCACTGAGTGATTATGTACGAGCCGCTCCATAAGGCATCAAATTTTGCATGCTTTCTAGGCTTAGCTTAGTTTTCATCCCATTTCAAGACAATGTCTCCTTTAGAGAAACCTTTTGACAAAGATTTCTTGTTGAAGTGTCTTTTTACTTGCTTTTGGTGACTGGTCATAGAAGCCATAGCCCAGTCCCTTACCTCTTAGAGCTCCATCATCTCGCATAGCCTAACCTCCATGCTAGTTCCTTCTTCTAACTGTAGCTTGCGAGCGAAGTCTAATGCTGGTAATTCAAGTGAGATGGGAAGCCTAGCTTCCCTTCCATATATGAGCATATATGGAGAATTTATAATTGCTCTCTTTAGAGTGAATTGATCAGCCCATAGAGCTGTCTTCAGCTTGGCATGCCAAGTCTTCTAATTTTCTTCCATGGTCTTCTTTATGATTTTGATCAAATTTTTGCTGGTGGACTCAGCTAGCTCATTCCCTTGCGAGTAGTAATTGGATGAAGTGCTAAGGTATATGCCATACCTTAGTGCCTATTCACTTGTTTTGGTCCCCAGAAAAGCCAAGGTGTTATCTGAGATTATGGTGGCTGGGACCCCAAATCTTGTTACCAAGTCCGCATAAAACTCCAGGACTGCACTTTCATTTGCCTCTTTCAAAGCAACAGCCTCCACCCACCTTGTGAAATAGTTCATAATAGTTAGGACCCATTTGTGTCCAGCACTAGAGGGAGGATTGATCATCCCTATGAAATCCATGCCCCACTGCATGAATGGTTGCTCCACCTAAATAGGCTATAGAGGCATGGCAGCCAACTATTGTTTTTCGTAAAAAAGTGCACACTTCTGGCACTTTCTTACCTAGGCATGGGTGTCTTTGAAAAGAGTAGGCCAAAAATAGCCAGCTCTCATTATCCTTGTTGTAGTAGTTCTAGGAGTGAAATGGGCGCCTGTTAGCCCATCATGGAATTTAGACAGTACCTTATCAACCTGGTTTGGGTTAATGCACCTTAGAAGAACCCTAGAGAGATCCTTCCTAAACAATACTCCATCAACCAAAACATAAGGGAGAGACTGGAGTTTAAAATACCTTATGCCAGTCTTATCAAGACCCTGTGGGCACTTGCCAAGGAGAAGGAAATGCCTCAAGTCTGACATCTAATCTTTTATGACAGTTGGTTCTGCTATAGTCACTGCATCATGAATTAGCAAGCTGTCTTCCCTTTTTTGCTTGAAGTCTGCAACAAGCTATTCGCATAGGCCTCTTCCCCTCACTAGCTTAGTGATCTTGATTTCTACATCATACTCTATCACTTTGGTGATCCACCCTACTCTCTTCTCATTTAAGTCTCGATTGGTCAAGAAATCCTTGATGCTAAGATGTGGGACCATGAGGTGAATCCTGCTGTTAGACAACATATGCCTGAATTTCTTCAGGCTCTGCACTACTACCAGGACTTGCTTCTCTACATACATGTATCTAACTTAAAAATCCTCTAACCCTTGGCTAAAAAAAGGAAGTGGTTGTTTGAGTTCATCACCATTTGCTTGGGTAAGCATGGTGGAGATCACCTCTTCATTACTGAAAGTGTAGAGGTTGAAGTCTTTGTTGAAGTCAGGGCTGATCAAAGTAGGAGCCTGAGTTATGGCTACTTGATGGCCTCAAAGCTGTCTTTTCTTTGTGTTGTCCACTTGAACTCCTCACCCTTCCCTAGCATAGAGGTCAAGGGCTTGACTATCTTAATGAAATTTGGAATGAATCTCCGAATGAAGTTTATCCTGCCAAAGAAACTCTGTAGGCCTTTCTTGTGTTTTGGTAGGGACATCTCTAGGATAGAATGAACTCTCTCAGGGTCGATGGATAAGCCCTCCTTGGACATGATGTGGCCAAGGAGTTTCCCCTCATGAACAACAAACATGCACTTCTTTGCATTAAGAGAGATGTCAAACTCCCTACACCTTTCAAAAATCTGCCTGAGGTGTTCCATGTGTTGCCTCACTTCCTTGGAGAATACCATCACATCATCAAGGTAGACTAGCATGTTGTTGTTTATCAATCCTCCAAAAGCCATGTCCATGGCTTGTTGAAAGGTAGCACCAACATTAGATAGCCAAAATGGCATCTTCTTGTAGGTAAATATTCCCCATTTAGTATTGAAGGTTGTTTTGTGCTGGTCACAGCCTTGCACTAGAATCTGATTATACCCTAAACAACCATCTAGGAGAGAGAATTACTCACTACCTGTTACCTTCTGGAGGATCTAATCCATGCTCAAGAGGGGATAATGGTCTTTTAAAGAGAATTTATTAATGTCTTTGAAATTGACACATAACCTGATCTCCCCATTATTCTTTCTAATAGGAACAAGGTTGGCCAGCCAAGAGGAATGTTTGATTGGAAATATAATTCTGGACTCAATCAATTTGGCCAGTTCCCTCTATACGAGGGGCTCAATTGTTGGATTGATAGGTCTTTGCTTCTGCATGATTGGCTTGGCACATTCTTCTAATTTAATGGTGTGTTGGGTGAGCTTTGGGCCAAAACCCTTCAAGTCACTGTAATCCCATGCAAAAACATCAGCAAACTCCTGACACAACAAAATGAAAGCCTACCTTTCTTGAACCATCTAGACTTTTCCAAGTGCAAGCAGCTTGTCCTTGAAGATCTCAACCCTTTCATAATTCTCCTCTTTGGTTGTGATGCATGCCTTGTCATTTCTCAATTGGTCATCTCCATTGAAGATGCTCTCAAGCGTGACCAGACCTTTAGGGAGCTTATTATTCTTCAAGTAAACAATCTAATTGCCATATTACTGATACAATTTTGCCTAATTTTGTGTTGCAAAATTAGCTTCCTTTTATAATAAGAAATCTATTTTCTGTTCACTTTCAAAAACTTTCCAATTTGCAATGTTGTTCGAGACAGAGGGCCAAACCACCACTTTCAAGTGGTGCAAACCACAATCTCGACTTATTTCCTTGGAAACATTAAACTGAGTGCCAATTGTTGCCAGCCTATCTACTTGTTTGTTTTGCTCTCTAGGAATGAAAGTGATATTGAAAGTGAGAAAATCTTCCACCAAGTCCCAAACCCTGTTCTTGTAGGATTTTAGCAAGGAATTCTTAGTCAGATTTAGGCCTCTCACCTGATTTACAATCAGCTCATTATCTCCCAAAACTTGCAACTCCTTAATCCCTCTTTTTCTTGCCCATTCCAAACCATGGATAAGAGACTCATATTCTACAACATTGCTTGTGCAAGAGAATTGGAAATAGAAAGCTAAAAAGTACCTATCCTTTGAAGGGGAGATTAGCATCGCCCCACCACTAGTGCCCAGCCCACTTCTGGAACCATCAAAGTACAACTACCATAGACCAAGGTCCTCTTAGCTTACCTTCGTTATATTATGTATGAAGGCACCTCCCTCATGCATGCAGTAGACTCTAAGGTCTACCTCCTCAATGAACTTGTAAGGATCATGTTTGAAGTTATCATTTCCCCACTCATCCAAGAGTAGGTCTGCAACTCCTTCAAGAGTAGAGGATGGAGATTGGTCTATCTGGGACTCTTCTGGGTTGATAATGGTGTAACTGACATTCACTTCCTTTGGTGAGTATGGTTCTAGATGGTCCTTTTAGACTGGCTCGGACTCAATTTTTACCTTGGTCCCATACTTGGTTCTAAAAACTAGATATGACCAATTCGATACTAGATAGCCACCTATCTTTGATGTGAAGTCCCTAGACAAGCAAATTGTGAAATAAGGAGGAACATCCGCTACCACTATATCATGGGGAATTAAGAAAGTTGGGCAAGCATGCAATGTCAAGCCTAAACCCTTCACAATCCCAACTATTTTTTTAGGTGTCCCATCTAGTTACATGACTCCTTTGTTCATCTCTTCATATTTCAGTCCCATCTTGTCAGCTATGCACTTGGGCATCACTGAGGTGATAGCCCCACTTTCAATTATGTAGTCATGTACCAAGAAATCCCCTATGATCAAGGATACATAGAAAGGGGGAATTTTCTCTTCCTTCTTTACCTGACTTGAAGTGGAAGGCTATCCATTTGTCATCAGGACATTATCAGTACTTGTCGGGATAGCTTGTCGATCCAGCTCATGCAATTCCTTCTTCAATACGTCCTTCTATCCTAGAAGGGACAATGAATCCCATAAAGAGATGTTCATATGTAGCTTCTTCATCTAGTCCACTATATTGACCTGGGGACTACCTCCTTCAAGCTTTCTTTGGGGCTGATTCTGACCTAAGCTATAGGCTGAGGGGCCGAAGGTACAAATGGCTGCCTAAAGTTTGGGGCCTTTAAATTGGAGTACGATGGAGGAGGTGTTGCTACCGCTTGAGTGGTAGCTTGGGCTTCTCTCATTTCTCTTCTCTTAAATCTTTTGTTGGCTGCAACACAGTTAGCTTGATTGTCTGTAGTGCCCACATAATTCACTGAATAAAATTCCCCCTCTAGATGATTCATGAGGGTAGAATCCAGCTGGGCCTGATTTCTACTCGTACTGGGTTGAGTTGGAGCCTCAAAAATTTGGGAATGAGTAGCTACCATATTTCCTACATTTTGGAAATAATTCATCATCTCATTTGTGTAAACAGCCTGTTCTTGACCATATCCCATGGTCGAATAACTTGGCTGCTCCTGTACTAGATTGTTCTGAATCGGCACCATGATTTTAGATGATGAAGGGGGGCCTGAATGTAGTTTTGAAACAATCTTTTCTGAGTGAGCTGACCCTATCCTTGATTATAGCCTTGAAAATGGGGTCTAAGAGATTAACCATAATGCTAATATCCCTGGTTCAGCCTGTTGCTTTGAGCTTGCTACCTTTTAAGAGCTACAAGTTCATTTGCCATGCTTTGCAATAGAATTTTAAACTCATGAAGTTCATTGGATGGAACAATAGCTGGTTTCTCTATGGTAGCCAGAGGAGCCAATGTGGGAACAATAGTCTGAATTGGAGGTAGCATTTCTTGGAAAAGTGGCATGTGAGGCCTAGGGGCTATTTTCCTAGCCTGTACTAAGTAGTTTTCAACTGCTATGGCTATATCATAAGCAAATAGTAGTATATGCCCTCCCATGGATTGGATCATCACAGAAATATCACTATTTAAAGCTCTTAAATAATATAAGAAAGTGTAGCTGGGAGTTGGTCTTACCAGGATGGGAATTCTATCCTAAGTCTTTTGAAACTGTGTTAAAATCCTGCATATACTCATGTGAAGCTCTCTTTATGGTTGTCAACTGCTCAGCAAGTGAGAGGCTATCACTCTTTTCCCCCAAAATAATCTATCAACTAAGTCCCCAATTCATTCCAAGAATGTATTCAATTTACAGGCAAGGTTTCATACCAGTCAAGAGCCTTGCCTTTGAGAGACAGTGCTAGCAGTCTGATGGTGATATTTTCTTCTATTACATTGTGAATATTATAGAGGTTACCAATATTCCTAATATGCTTGATGATTGTAATGGGCCCCTCTCCATCGAAAGAAGGCACATTTTTTAGAGTTTTTCCTAGAATTGGATCATAGCGTGGGAGGTTCAAGGGGCTCTAACCATGAAAAGTTGCAAAAGGCAGTGCCATTACTAGGATGGGCTGCAACTAGGGTTCTATTATGTATGCATCCCTTACAAAAGTTTTAGGAGGATTGCTTGTTGGATAAGGATGGGTCCTCTCAAATTGTAGTCTTTTAGTAGAGTTCAAAGGCAACTCAATGAAATTGAAAGGAACCCTTTTTGAAGCAGACCTTGTGGTGACTTTAGGCATAAAAAGTTAAGAAACTGGTCTTAATTTTAAAATTGAAGCTCTCACCAGTG